>PVIA01006029.1:53774-104604 GCA_004024845.1 Tonatia bakeri | reverse complement strand
AATCTGGGATGTAGGTCCTTGCTTTTCATGACTTGGAATACTTCTTGCCAGCCCCTTCTTGCCTGTAAGGTCTCTTTTGAGAAATCAGCTGACAGTCTGATGGGAACTCCTTTGTAGGTTACTGTCTCCTTGTCTCTTGCTGCTTCTAGGATTCTCTCCTTCATTTTTACCTTGGCTAATGTAATTATGATGTGCCTTGCTGTGTTCCTCCTTGGGTCCAACCTCTTTGGGACTCTCTGAGCTTCCTGGACTTCCTGAAAGTCTATTTCCCTTGCCAGATTGGGGAAGTTTTCCTTTAATATCTGTTTAAATAAGTTCTCAATTTGTTGCTTTTCCTCTTCCCCTTCTGGTACCCCTATAATTCGGATGTTGGAATGTTTAAAGGTGTCCTGGAGGTCCCTAAGCCTCTCCTCATTTTTTTGAATTCTTGTTTCTTCATTCTTTTCTGTTTGGTTGTTCCTTTCTTCCTTCTGGTCCACTCCATTGATTTGAGTCCCAGTTTTCTGTCCCTCACAATTGGTTCCCTATGAGTTTTCCTTCATTTCTCTTATCGTAGTCTGCATTTGTTCATCTAATTTATGTCCAAAGTCAACCAATTCTGTGAGCTTCCTGATCACCAGTGCTTTGAACTGTGCATCTGGTAATTCTGCTATCTCTTGGTCACTTAAAAAAATTGGTTCTGGGGCTTTCAAATATGTTTGAGCCATCTTTTTTTATTTTCCTTTGGTTTGGTTGCAGCTGTTTCGTAAGGCGCGGAGGAGCCTTAGGTGTTCACCAGGGCGGGGCACCCCAGTCGCTGGGTTGTGACGTTGTCTGTGGGGGCGGGGTCTGAGAGGGAACAATAGCGCCTGCTCCACTCTCTCTAGGACTTCCCTCCCCTCCACTGCCTCCCACAAGCAAATTGGGCCCTTCCTGTGCTGGCTCCTGGGCAGTGGGCTGGTGCACTTTCTTGGACTCTGTGGGTCTCCCCGAGAAGTTTCCTGTGAGGCTGAGAGAGTCTCCCAGCCTCAGCTCCCAGACGGGGCTCTTAAGCTTTGAAACACAGCAGCTCTGCCCATTTTCCCTGCCCGTTTCCGCTTAGTTTGTGCAAACATGTGGCTGCGGACAGCCAGCTGCCTTGCGTCCCTCACTGGGTCTGCCAGTTGCCTCCCGCACCCAGGGTCCCCCACCGGTCCGTCCGCTGCCGTCTGCACCCTGCGCACCTGCGCCTGCCAGCCAGCGTTCCTTCCCGCCGGGACCCCTCGAACCCTCTCGCAGGCCTCCGACTCCGCCGCTCCTTACCGGTCTGGATGTACTGGAGCCCGACTTCTGTTCAGTTAATTTCTCTCTGTTCTGGTTGATTCTTGTTTCTCAATTTTTGTTGTCTTTAGTTTTGGTTGCAAGAGGAAGCACAATGCAACTGCCTATGCCTCCATCTTGGCCGGAACCAGTCTAACGACATCTTTATAGGAGTTTCCTAGAGATGAAATTGCCCAGCTATAATTAATTAATTCATTAACCAAGTTTTGCCCAGTTTCCCCCAGTAAAGGTTAAAACATTTTAAATACCTATGAAGAGTGAGTAGTAATAATCAGGGAGATGACGACCATAATAACTAATATTTTTATGAATCCTTAGTACATGCCAGCCTTCCTTATACAACGTCACTAGATGACTTGCATGTATTGGTCCACGCTAGTGTAGGGTGGTTTTTTCCTTTCAAATTTATCTGAGAAAAAGTTTGTTCCTCAAATTCAATTTTAAGGAGCTTGTAGAGGCATTGAAGTTAAGTTTTCAAAGATAATTCATTGATGTTTTGATTGAAATGATGGTAATTTATAGGCAAACTTGAGAAGCACCGACACCTTAATGACACTGTGTGTTCGCCAGGGTAGGCGGCTGTAACAAAACACCACAGGCTGGGTGGCTGAGACGACAGACCTGTGTTTTCTCATGGTTCCAGAGACTGGATGTCCATTGTCAAGGTGTGGGGAAATTTGGGTTTTGATGAGGGCTCTCTTCCAGGCTTACAGATGGCTGCCTTCTTGCAGGGTCCTCACATGGTCTTTTATTGGTACATGAATGCAGAGGGAGGGGGGGAGAGAGAGAGTACACACTAGCGTCTCTCCTCATACGGACACTAATCTTATGGGGTCAGGGCCCCACCCTTATAACCTCATTTAATTTCAATTGGTTCCTTCCTCCAGATATAGCCACACTGGGAGTTAGGGCTTCAACATACAACTTATGCAGGGAGGCAGCGTGAATGTTTAGTCTGTAACACATGAAAACTTTCTATGCAGGGACGTCTTGTTTCTGCCACATATTCGTGTTTTCTCATTTCAGAAAGGCCTTTCTAGTGTTTTTGCATTATGTTTCTGCTAAATTATTCATCCCACATTTGGCTGCATATGAAAATAATGGTAATTTGTGTCCTCTTTTCTGACATTTATCATTCTCAATTTTTTTCTTTCCTTTTTTTCTTGCTTTTTAGTGGGGAGTAAGGGAATTGTTGCATTGGCCAAAATATCCAGAACCACATTTAATAATTTAATAATTTAATAATTGCAGCAAACTGTCAGATCAGTCTTGACTTCAGTAGGGCTGGCCTTAGTATTCAGCTCAAGTCTGATTGTTTCTGTCCTTTTATTGCTGTTTTCAAGTGCCATTTCATTTGTGTATTATTATACGCTTTGATTCATTTATATGATGCATTGCCATAAGTGATTTTCATATATTGAGTTATATATTATTTATGAAATAAATAGTACATGATTATTGTGCTGGTTTGCCTGTTGGCTCTAAAATCCATTCCCTGCCCTTGACCTACTCATTAACTCTGAAGGTGACCTTGTAAACCACATTTCCCAGCTCCCTTGCAAACAGCCTTGCCATTAAATTTGCCTTGTGGGTCTCTATGTTGATGTTGCTAAGTTCTCAGTAGCTGTTTTCATCTGCAGGTGAAAGCCTCCTTACATCTCAGGAAATTTTATTCTATTATTTAAAAAATGTTTTTAATCCTATCTCTTTTATATGTTCCTTCTCTAATTCCTATCATAGGAATAAAGTTGCCTTGTCATTTTGACTGTGTGTGTTCACCACAGTCATGATTCTTATTTCCCTCATTCTGAGAAAATTTCTGAAGCTTTTCAGACAATTAACCGATTTCAGTGTTTGAAAATACATATTTTGTCATTCACAGCCTCTCTTGTATTTTTTACCCTAATTATGTTGATCATCCAAAAACAACTGTTCCTCATCCTAGCTTTTTAACTTCTCGGTGATACAAGTTTCTCTAGAATCTCTTTGAAAATATAAACAGAAATTGTTAACATATATTTTTCCTTGACTTTCTCTTTAATGGAAAGCCTTTATTCCGTTTTCTCAGAATGGCCCCTTTCTCTGGAACTATTGACTATTTTCATCGACTTTCAGCTTTTTCTCTATTTTACCCATTCTAGTGGAGAGCCACCATAGCCGTTTGGTTTCTCTGATGGGTTCAGTGAGGGAAGTGCAGATGCCTGTTCAAATTCATCGTCCCAGACAAAGGGAAAGGCAGGGTTCAGGACGTGTCTGTCTTGCTGTGAGGAAAGAGGTTGGATTGCTCAGGAGGCCCAGGAAGGGGTTTCAGCGGGAGGCATTGCAGACTGCCAAGCTCGCCCCTGGCCGGCTCCCTGCCCACTCGAGTGGGTGCAAACGCAGCTGCCTGGTGCTGAGCTCCCGCTCTGAGCAGTGTTGGGAGCTCACGGAGG
The DNA here is from genome assembly GCA_004024845.1 of Tonatia bakeri. NCBI lineage: Eukaryota > Metazoa > Chordata > Mammalia > Chiroptera > Phyllostomidae > Tonatia > Tonatia bakeri. The sequence continues at coordinate 100,873 of PVIA01006029.1, read as the reverse complement.
GAAGGACTCAGGCCCTCCCTTCCCTGCACGTCTGACTTCTCCCCAGTGCTGCCCCTGGGGCTGCCTCCTCTCACAGAGGGGCTCAGCTGGGCCCCCAGCTCCGAGGCTGGTAGGGTTGGGAGAACTGTGTTCCTGTCAGAAGTTCAGGGACAGACCTGCAGGTGAGCTCATTCAGACCTCTGGATAAGTCTGCTTTCCTGTGGTCGTGGGACTTCGTCCCTTTCTACTTGCTGGCCATCAGTTGGGGTGGATCTTTGCTGCTAAGGGCTACCTGAGTTCCTTGTCACATTTCCCATTGGCCGCTCCAGTAGTGGCATGTGAAGTCCCTGTCACATGTCACATCTCTCCCACACACCTCTGTACATCTTTCTGACTTTGGCTGAAGAATTCTATTTCTAAGAATGCACAAAGAACTGAGGGAGAAGAAAAATTGTCCTCTACCCCCAACCAATTTTTTTTTACTCCATGGTGAAAACCATTTTGTTCATGTCCCCAAATGTGTAAAAATGATCAGACACACTTGCTCCTGGCCAGGGGAGCTTCCTGCACAGTGCACTCGCCCCTCGGAGCCTTGTGCCCATCTCTGAAACTTTTCCTGCTCATCAGTGACAACATTCCACGCTAGGTGGCAGTGGTTTGGTTGGCTGTGGACTTCTCTGTGGTACATAGGATGCTTTAGTGGAAGGTGGATCATCCTGGAAATGAAGCAAGCCATGCACTGAGTCTCACTCCATCCTGCCCCCAAAGAGTCATTTGGACTGGCGAAGTCTCACCTTTATGCCTCCACTTCCTCGCCTGTAATCCTGGGATGGCAGTATTTCCCCTTCATGGCCACTGGGAAGTTTACTTGGATAATCAAGGTGAAGGTGAGGTACACAGTAGACATTGGATCGATGTGGTCTCAACCGAAGATGTTCTGTTGATGTTTTCTGCACTCTATGACTTTGTTTTAATTTTTCTACCACCTCCACTGTCATAGAAAAATACAGGAATTCATGAGCTATTTTCTTCAAGGACTTTTTTCCTACCTGACGCATTTGTTTTTCTATAAATAAATATTTACCTTGTTTCCCATAATACTAATATATAAAATGATTTCCAAACTAGTCTTAAAGAGTTTGCGTGTGCTACAATTTGCCTAGAATGTACTCATTTGGCTCCTTGCTAATTAAATGGAAATGGACGTTAGATGGACAACAGAAAGGAAATTAATGAATAAATCCAAATTATCTTTCAGAACCAGGTTTTCTATAGCCATCTTTTCACTCTTTTGGGATGGATAACATTTTGAAAGTTTTGTCTTAGAGCATTTTCTTTGTTGCCTTTCCTTCTTTCCCCAGGAGCCAGTGACCTCCCTGAGACTTGCCTGATATAATTCTTAGGAATAAAGGGGAAAACTGGGGCCTTGGGAGCAGAGCTGGACGGAGGGAGGGGGGTTGGAACACTTACCAGCTAGCATCTCCCCAAACTGATGAGTTAAGGCTGGCTGGGTGGCCTAGTTTCAGTCACTTAAATACAAAGGACAAGAACTTGCAGTTGAGCTATTTGGCCAAGATGGTGGCAGTGCTGGCTCATGGGTGGTGGTGTGGTGAAGGGGGGCCAGGGGAATAATTGGGGAAAGAAGGGTCAAGTCAAAGAACATGTATAAAGGACTCATGGACAAGGACAGTGGAGGCAGAGGATTGAAGGTGGGAGGGGGAAGGGCAGGGCAGGGGAGAGTAATGGGGGAAATATGGGGACAACTGTAAGTGAACAATGATAAAGAAATAAGAAATGTAAAAAATAAATTGAGTATAATGAGAAATTGCCATTCCCTTGTATAAAAACTGAGTACATACTTTAATGTAATTCAGTGGAAAAAATAAGAGTTGGTACTGCTAATAAAACAGTAATAATATTTGCTCCATGCTTTCGGCATTTTAGGTACTGTGTTCAGCACTTCTTACTGGATTATTTCATTTAAACGTCACCCCGCCTTTGCAGAGAGCTGTGACAGTTTTAGGGATGAGGGCACTGGGGCTCAGAGAGAGTTTCTGCTCAGGATCACAGGGCTAGGAAGCGAGAGGATGGCTCCCAGCCTTGGTTTCACGTTAATCTTGGAGAGAGTTGGAAAAAGAAAACAACAGCAAAAAAATAAATCTGTCTGAGCTTTTTTTATATAGATTAATTTTTAAAAATTGGGTGGAAATTAAGAATGCAAATTTTAAAAACTCAGTGAGTGTTACATTACCATAATTTACCTGAGGATCAAGGATTAATATCTCAAAACAACTGCTGATTCATTAGATCAACTAAACATTCTACTTACAAGATGCTACCTTAGTTTTGATTAAATTATATTCTCTTTAATTTTCCCTTAATTTTATTTAATTGTGCCATTTACCTGATCCAAGAATTATTGGTTTACTCTATGTGCTAATTAAGTATTATGTTCAAAAGAAACCAGTTTGCAAATTCATCCTTTTACTTATTGCCTAAATGATTATTAAGCACCTATTGTATATTTGGCCATCCTGGGGCTAGGGAGATTTAAGAATACACTGCCCTCACCCTGAAGGACTTCAGGCTAATGGGACAAGCTTGAAAGAAGCTGAGAATGTAATATACTGACGTGCTGAACTGATTTACTTTCCTTAGGTTAATAGAATTATTGAGCGCATACTTTGTGCCAGCCACAGGAAGGCTTTGAGGAAACAGGAAGGAATGAAGCATACATTCTATTTGGAAAGAGGACAGTCGAAATGCCACACGGTAGACCCTGCAGTGATTATGAACAAGAGCTGTGACACTCAGGAGGGAATGGTGGCCCCCACGTGAGAGGGTCATCGAGACGGCCATGTCCAAAGACAGGCTCCAAGAAGTGTTCGCCGGCTGGGTGAGAAGACGCCCGGAGAAGCGTACTGTGCAGGAGCCTGGCGTGCTCTGTCCCAGAAGCATGAACTGGTCACGACCATCCAGAGTTTCCAAAGAAGTGATGAGAAACTCCCAGTCACTATGGCTTAGGGTGTGGTTGCCATTGGCAGTGGGTGGAGCCCATGAGATGCCCAGGCAGCCACGCAGATCAGCCCCAGGAAGGTGCCGTCTCTGGTTTCCAGTCCAGCTGCAGGACTGGGGGAGCGAGAGTAGACGTGCTGCTCCCCTCGGCCGAACAGGACTTCTGACAGCTGAGATGCACGCAGTCTGTGCTGGAAGCATTTTGTGGTTGCACCACTTCCTATTCAGAGCAACCCTATGAAGTGGGTGCTGTTTTTATCTCCATTTTACAGACACAAGTATGAAAACTGAGGCATTGAAAATCAAGTAACCTGCTTACTGTCACACTAAAAAAAAAACCCTAAATGATGTGAAGGATGTGAACCCAGTTCAACTTCAGGGTCCACACTCTTTGCCACCATTTTTATCACTTTTGTTGATAGTTGGATATCAGATGGCCTCAGGTGCGTGCTCCGGGCATGTCAGGACTGTGCTAATCACTTCACATACAGTAGCGTCTCTTTAAAAATCCAGTGCAGTAATGTTACCACCCTGTTTTACAGATGAGAACACCAAGGCCCCAGAGTCTGCAGCTGGTCACCAGCTTAGCTGTAATGGGGGCCACGTCAGTTCTGTGCTGAAGCCTTTCTATTCACTACACAGTTCTGCCTCTGTTGAAAAATAACCCAGGGACCAGGGAGGCACAAATCGCCATCTTCTGGGTTATGTCTCAGACTGGGCCTCATGTGTAAATCACCCCATCCTTCTATTTACAGCAAGGTTCACAGGGAAGAAAACAAGATTATGCTTTTATCACCTGTTAATCAGACTCTTTTGTCATAATCTCACGCAATTACGAAGACCTTCCTCTCCTCTCCGAAGTCACGGCGTGATAAGCAAGAAGAAGCTCTTCAGCTTTTCTTCTCTGTGCACTCGTCTCTCCCACGGGGTCCCTGTCCGCCCTCCTCTTACTCATTCCTGGATTAAGGTCTTATCCTGTCCTTGGATGTTTAGGGACAGTGGGGCGTCAGTGAGGAGAAGGCCTGAGGACGTTGCCACAGAGAGGAAACCTTCCTTAAGGGGTTTTCAGAAGCCCGTCAGCTCCCGGAACCCTGTGTTACCCACTCTCATTGGCTGCTATGATGAGTTGTAGGGATTGCTGGTACTCCAGAACTGAAGTGCACAAACCCTCTCATTTCATCAGCAATTAGAGGTAATAACATAGATGGGAGATCAGTCTGTCATTAGCACTCGGACTCTGCGGGAAAAAGAAGGCGTCCGAACTGTTGCCATTGGAATCGCAGCAACCTTGCATTTATTTTATCTCAGCCAAGCCCACAGGCAGCTAACGGTACTCGTTTCTTTTTTTAAATTGGAAGTTTAAAAAATGAGATTGGTTATATTTATCATTATCTTTTCAGACGACACCTTTTTTCACTTTTTATTATATTGTTTTCCATTACAGCCCATCCCCCTTATGCCCTCCCCCCCATTTGCAACCACCACACTGTCAACAACAGTTTTTTGGAGGTAAGTGCCTAATGTCATTGTTTTTGTAATTATAAAATGCTTAAAATGCCACGCCAAGTAATTTTGGGGGGATGATGCTGGTCCAAGTGGACTTGTGCCCGTGGGTGGGTGCTGTGCAGGTGGGCATCACCCCACACGTGTGGCCGAGGAGAAAAATGTGGAGAACAGCTGCCTGAGAAGGACCCGTTGAATGGCATCTCTGGCCCTCCCATTGGCCTCCCTGGTGCCTGTCCTTATGGTGGCCCGCTCCGGTCAGCCTGTGTCTAAAGGGGAGGTCCTGTTCCCAGATCCCCAGGCTCCCAGCTGGGCTCCTGCCATGAACAATTAGATCAACCAGAAGCATGACACTACTCAACCATGCTGGATCACGCTGGGTGGCAGTGGATGGCGCTGAATGGCACTGGATGGGGCTGGATGATTCTGGATGGTGATGCATGGCGCTGGAGGATGCTAGATGGCACTGGAAGGCTCTGGGTGGTGCTGGATGGTGCTGGATGGTGATGCATGGCGCTGGATGGTGCTGAATTTGGGAGCCTGGATTCTTCTGCTGCAACACCCTGGTCTGTGGTCTGGCACCTCTGCTGTAATGCTTGGCTGAAGCCCACAGCACAGGACTGCCCAGTTGCCCTGGCAGACGCCTGCCTCTGCAGCTTCTGGTCCTCCTGGTGCATCACAGGGGAGAGCTCATTATTGCACTTCTCTGGGCTTCTCTGTCCCTTATTTTCTAACATCAGCCTATGTTAAATCCTGGACCCCAAAGGGGCTGTCATCTCCCTGATGTCAGGGACTCCTTATTCTGCCTGTTGTGAACCTTTAGTTTGTATAAAGTGATGTCGAAGAGTAGCAAACACATGGACAAATGTTGGCACATGTTATGAAAAAATTAAAGTTAATTCTAGATAGTGTTATCAAAGCACATCCTAATTTTGCCCTGACAAGCAGCTTTTCTGATAACTTGACTTCTGACAGTCCCAAATAGTACATCTGTTCATATGTCTTATGCGCCCTTTGGCTTCGCTCCCAGCCGTTGCCGTCACGAGGGGCAAGTTGGCAGCTTGTCATATGCTGACGAGTCTGAAAGGCCCATTTTGTAACTTCTCCCTGCAGGTCAAAAACCACAGATTTGCCAGTGAACTCTGGGCCTTTGGTACCATGAAGCCAAGCCAGCAGATGTGGCCGCACAGGCAGGAAGTGGCTGGACAGGATTCCCCATCGGCTCTGGGCTGGGTTGTCTCGCGTGTCAGGCTGGCGTGATCAGAGCACCAGGGTTTCAAGGATGCTCTAATCAGCTCCACTCTGCATCTCTGAACTCCTGATTCCTGTTCTTTCCATTCCCCGAGCCATTGTATGGCTGGCAATGTGTAAAGGGTATTTCGCAGTTCAGAAGAAATGATTGTTTATATTAGTACAATGAGATTGGGTTACGTAATGGAGCGCTTCAGCCTTGGCCTGTTCTCTCAATACCCCTGAAGTCTCCCACCCCTTTTCTTAATGCAGGTTCTCCCATTTTCCAAGTTACTCCTCGAGTGTGTGCAACAATGCATGTACTCACTCCTGACAAGGCAAAGGGCGTGTGATTGGCAGGAAGGAAGAGCCACTCCTGACTCACTGGAACTCACGGCCGCGTGGGAAGAAGGACAGGTTGACAACACAGTGTAGTGCAGGGCATAATGTGGGGAGTGCTGTTAAGGACCTCAAAACCAAGAGGGAAAACCCTGCGCCTGAAGCCACTGAAGAAGGCAGCACACAGAAAAGGAACTTTGCACAACAGTGAGAGGGAGGGGGGGCCACCAGAGCTCTGAGCAGTTTGGTGTGGAGGGCGCTGCAGGGCCACCCAGGCTCGTCTTCCAGTCCTCGGCCACTGCCAGCCACCTCCATTCTAACCGGAGGAACGCCCCCGAGCTCGCCGGCGAATGCTCCTCTGTTCAGACCCTCAAGCGTGGAGACTCCTGCCCTGCACTGGTGGCCTCTCTCTGGTCAGGGCTCTGCCTCACACTGGTGTGCAGCCAGCCTCCCGCAGCAATGGCAGCAGACACATCTTCTCTTTCTTTGTTTCTCTTTAGTTTTTATTGGTTTTAGAGAGAGGGAGAAAGGGAGAGAGAAACATCAGTTTGTTGTTCCACTTATTGATGTATTTATTCATCGGTTGATTCTTGTCTGTGCCCTGACCGGTGATCGAACCTGCAACCTTGGCGTATCAGGGGACAACGGTCTGACTGACTGAGCTCCCTGGCCAGGGCTCTTTGTTTCTTCAGCTGTTCCCTGTGGGACGATGCTTCGATGCCTCGCCCTTCTCAGTCGTCCTCCTCCGAACGGGTTGCAGTTGGTTTACATAAGCTGTTGGTGATGATGAGTAGAATCCAGAATTGAACCCCATCACACAGCTCAAGGGTATGACAGGCTCAGCCCACACTGGGCTCTGATTTTCCCAGAAGCAGTGCAAGCCTCAGATTCACATCAACTGCCCCAGAAGCCACACAGGATGCTGCTTTCCACCTGGGACTGTATAAGTAAGCACTTGCCAGGCTGATGGACAGTGGCTCCCAGCTGATATGGGGGTCCATCCTGGACCCCGGATCCACCCTCTGATACAGTAACAACCTCTGCTTCTTGAGCTGGGGCAGCCTTGCTGATCCCCGCCCCCCTGCCCCGTCCCACCCCATCGTCTCTGGTCAGGGTTGTTATGTGGGCACACTCTTTCTACTCACGTCCCCGTCACTAACAGCAGTATTGACCACAACAAAAATGAGAACAGAGCAAACCATTAAAGGCGTTGTTTTCTTTAAAACTCTATTTTCAAAGATAAGGGCTTAAGATGAATGGTCAGGCTGAGAGCAGACTACTCATTTCGAATACGTCCTTTTTATGATTTGTGACCTTCTGTGATAGATGGTGACCGTGCAATCTCTCAGAATAATGCATTTTCATCTACACACATGCAGCTACTTGTCCGGTCTTTATTGCAGGAAAACAAAGGAGATAGGAATCTGGCCATTGGGGTGGTTTGCTAACTGAATATTTATTAAGGAAATCTCTAGCTGTCTTTCATTTGCAACTTTCTTACACTATTTTCTACAGTAACCTTTTATATAAAGAGGGGACATAGTCCTTGATGGATTTTTACAATTGTTTCTTAATGAGACTAGAGAATAATTTTTAAAGAGTTTCATTGAAAATGTGTTTCTTTCCTCTCTAAAAGTGGTACGTAAATAGAATTGTTTTGCCAAACTAAAATTTTCCATCGACTCAGGTACTGAAATCTCTATTTTTCTATTGTCGATGAAGAGCTGAATTCCTAGATGATTCAAGTAATGCCAGGAAAGAGAGCAGTGTGGTCTGAAGCACATTTTTAAATCCAGAGAGATCTGATTTTAGCCCAACCAGGAACCGTTTCGTAAGAAGTGATGTTCCATTTGATGAGAGCCACCGTGTCTCTCTCTTCTGAGCACACCAGTCTCACCACACACCTGCCACCGGAAGTTGAGAGGTGCAGGGGAAACAGGAAGGCAGGAAGTGCCTGCCAGGTCAGTGGGGCTCACTCCCCTGCTCTGTTCTCCAGGTCAGTCAGCGTTGTCCATCCTGGGCCCTCTTGAAGATCCCCAAGGCTTATTTTCCAGGGAAGAACTTCTCTGTTGAAGGGGCTTCTTTCCCTCCTTTCTCCACTGCAGGAAATGCTGAAGGTCTCCTCTTACCTTTTTCTAGAACTTTCCTAGGATAGCCCAAGTGTTTATTCCTGGTCCAGTGATTTTGGAGAAGTTGAAGCCAGTTACTCTCTGAACCCAACTCTGAGGGTCATAGATTCCTGGCCTTTTACCCTGTCACCAGTCTTTGATGATGTTCTGCATTCTTGAGTACGTCCCTCAGGGGGTATAAGAAGCCTTGGGAAAAGAGCAGAAGGGGGTGATGGAATTTCACTGTGGAAAGAAAGCACAGTCCCCTGTAGGAGCGCAGAGGCAGGGCACAGGTTTTTGGGACAGTGAACATACTCTGTATGATGTCATAATGGTGGATTCATGTGTCTTTATGAATCTTTGTTCAAACCCATAGAAGATACAGTATGGAGAGTGAAGCTCAGTGTTAACTGTGGACTGGGGGTGATTATGAGTGTCAGTGTGGGCTCAGCACTTATAACGAATGCACCCTCTGGTGAGCGGTGCTGATTCCAGGGGAGGCTGTCCATCACTGAGGGCGGAGAGCACACAGAAAGTCTACGTGTCTTCATCTCGGTTTGCCTGTGAGAGCCTGAAAGAGCTCGTTAAAGAAAGGGTTCTCCTTCTTCACTTTTATTACACATTTGAAATAACTAGCTTTGACTTTCTTGATTTTCTATTATGTGTTTTTTGTGTGTTTTGTTGATTTTTTGCTCTTTTTATTATTTCTTCTATTCTCATTCATTGGGTATGATTTGCTGATTTTGTTTCCTTCTTTGTTTTTAGCTTGTTGAGATGGAACTTTTAGAAGTGAATGACCGGTTTTTCAGCCTTTCTTCTTCATATGTATGTATGTAAACACACATATATTTATCTATAATTTCCCTTTAACCCTTGCTTTAGCTGCACGTCCCACCTTTTGTTATATATATTTACATAGATCTGTAAGGAAAAGGGTGGGGATGTTCACTGGGCATTGTTTGTGAGGAAGCAGTCTTAGAGGTGATTTAGCGGCCCTGCCTAAAAGCACGAATTGTTATAAGGTGGGGCGTGATCGCTGGGGCAAGAGGAAAAAGGGATAGAGGTTTGGCGCTCGAAAGGAACAAACTGATAAGCAAACCAAAAACAAGAGACGGTGCTTCGTGTGTGGGTGGCATGGCTGGCGTTCCTCGAACTGAGACTCCGTACGAATCTGCCCCGCGGCACCTGCTGCTCCGGCACAGAGCGCACGCTGGCCGCTCCAGAGTCCCCTTCGCCGTGTGGCTTTGCATCCTGGTGTCGTACTGCTGCAGAGAAAGCTTCCTCACGCAGATTTCTTAGGTCAAAGATTATATGAATTTTTAATTTCAATGGGTATCACCAGACTGCTTCAAAACTTTTTCTTATGTAGTCCAATCCGTTTATACTTTTGGTTGAATTTAGAGTGAATTAGTTCTAAAATAAACCTATGGGAATTTTTATTAGAATGGCATTCTAATAAAAAATAGCAATTTTGAATTACATTAAATGAATAGCTTAATTTAATAGGGTAATTGACCTATTTTCTATCCAAGGAAATACTTTATAAGCATAAAAATGAAGAAGAAATCATAAATGCAAGCATTAAAATGTTAACTGTGTTTTTTTCTGGGGTAATGAGGCCAAGTGTGCTTTTTTTCTTATCTAGCGTTCTGGGTTTTCCAAATGTTTTTTAATATGCATGTTTTAGTTTTATAGTGGAAGCATTTATTTAAAAAGTGAACCATCCACTAATAGGGCCAGGAGGGATGACTATTTCCAAAACTTCCTTTTTTTTCCTTTTTAATGAGAAGGGAGATTGGAGAACTTCCTTTTAAATGTCAGAAGCTATTTTATCAAAGTTGGTTGTAATGATTAGAAAAGTAGAAAAACTGGTATTATAGTTTTAGGTAAGTTAAACTACTTTCCTTATTTATGAAGCTGTGCTCCAGACCCAGGTGGGCCTCATTATGCAGCATGGTCCCCGAGGACCATGTTACCAAGGTTCCCTTAACGAAGCCTGGAGCAAAAACAGCCAGTTTTTGGTGGAACACACCGAGTGCTCAGAAATTCCCAGGAGGCAGGAGGAGCAGATTCTTGCCAGGAGACATCAGGACACCTAGGCGGAGGGATGGATCGTAGAGATCTGTGCTTCTCTGAAAGTGAAGGAGAAACCTTTGGGGGTTACCCTTGTTTAGGGACAGAAAAAATCCTGTGTATCATACGTTCAGTTTGCTAGTTCTTTCTGAACAAGTGTGAGCGTACAATGAAATCTGTGACAGAGAAGGAATACGTGAGACAGTGTCACATCTGTCTCACATCTGGAAGGGGCAGGGAGACACAGAATGCGAAAGCTGAAGGGACTGTCATAGAGGGAATCCAATCCAGTGCACCCTGGGCCTCCGTGCTGCTCCGTGGGGGCTGTGAGACAGGGGAGAGGCGAGTCAGCCCTGTGGAAGGCTTCCCCACCGCACAGTTCTGGGATTCTGCAGTAAGTCTGGGGAGGAGGAAGGTTAAAGACTCTTAACTCCTTTAGCTGAGGTGAGCAGAATAGGGAATCAGAATAAATTTTGGACATTACCAAGTGCAGGTGTTGATAATCTTGGAACTTTAATTTTTACCTGGCACTGGATTGATTAAGGAAAATGTTGGACTATTCGAATTCAGGGTATATCTCTCTGGTTGGCAATTTATTGATTTGTTTGTATTGTGGAGTCTCTGGTATGCTGGCTGGACATAGTTTGGCATGGGAAACAAGAGAGAGACCACATTTTATCCTTAGGAACTGAGTGACTCTGGGATTGCCCTAATTAACTAACTAATTTCTGAGCCTCGTGGAGGCACATGATGCATTGCCCACCAGCGGTCTTATGAGGATACACCAAGAAGCAGAGGTGGATGCTGGGGCCCAGGCTCATGGGGGTGGGCGTGGGTCTCCCTGTAGCTTAAGCTCAATGGACAAAGACCGGCTAGGCAAGGTAAGGAAGTGAGGCTGGCACCTCTCTCTGCTGTCACGTGGAGGGACGCCTAGCAGTGTGATACTCCTGGCCTCTGGAGTAACTCCCCTCCCTGTCGGGGGGTCCTACAAGGGAAGTGGGCCCAGGCTCCTCCTTTCTCTCCTTCTTGGGATAAGCTTTCCTTAGGGGCAACGTTACCATGCTCACCCTTTAGCAGGACCAAGGGTCCACAGGCAGTTCAGGAGCCCTGCTCTCGTCAGTGTTTCTACCTGAAATGATGATAGCATTTTTTCCATTTTGCTGTTGAATTACATTTTCAGATGTTAAACCAACATGCCATTTCAGGACTAAGCCGCATGTGGTCACCATGCATTATTCTGTGTAAATCCGACAGGACCCTATCCGTCCCTTCTTACTTGGGGTCACAGTCTCCATCCCTTCCTCCCTCTGAACTCTCTTGGGAGATGGCCTTCCTCCAGCGAGCATAGATGCTCCGACTCTCCACCATGCTTCCCACTTTAAAACTGTCTACCCCTCCAGACCCCCAGTTTCTAGGGAATTCTCTGTTTGGGAGCCCGTTGGATCGCAGGGACAACTCTGCTCTTCAGGCCAGCCTCCGGCAGGCATCTCCAGCAAGGAGGGGCCCTGCGTGCTCTCTGGCTGATTCCCGGGTGGGGCAGACCCCAGCACCTGGGTGTCGTGGGAGACTGCTTACCTGGCCTGCGTGAACGCCGGGGCCATGGCCTTGAGGCCTCATTGTGCTTTATGCTCATGGTTTGGGTTCTCAGACAAGCGTGGCCGGGAGGGGGCAGTTCTCGTTCATCCAGCAAAGGAAACAGGCAGACATCCCAGGTTTCAGCACTCTGACTCCGTCACCTCAGGCAAGTCCACTGCTCGACCTGGAGAAAGATTTTCTGTAGTGAAGAGTCACTATAACCTTATGTTTACAGCGTCGCATGCAGCAGCTGCGCAGACAGCTCCTGCACAGCTGGAGAGCCTGCCGGAGGAGCCTGCTGGAAGGGACCATTAGGCCACCCCAGACTCACTCCCCCACCGCTCTGCTGCTGTACGGAGTGCAATTAAAATCCAGCCTTGTTGGTAACACCCACTTCACTCCATCCCTTGGAACGTTTAGGAGGCAGCCACTTGCTAAAGCTTAATACTCAGAGAGGAGAGGATTCGATACTTCATCATTCCAGCAGTCAAGAGGAATTGAAGGAAATCCTTCTGCCTTTTGACTCTCGGCTCCCAACTACCATCCCCCCCGCCCCCACCCCCACTCCATACGTTGTTTGAAGCTGGTGATTTAATCTGCAATTTATACATGGTCAAGAAACTTTTTAAAAATGGTAATTTACTTTCCATGATACTCTATAAGTGAGAACAGGAACGCTGGCACCTGGGTTTGAATTTCAACCCTCTTACTCACTGGTTGTCTGAGCTTGAGAAAGTGACTTACCCCTATGTGTCTCTGTTTTCTCATCTGTAAACAGGGAATATTTGGCCTCATAGGGTTGAGCATTAGATAAGTTAATATTTACAGAGCTTCAAAAGAGTCCCTACATATGGTAAGGCCTGTATAAGTGTTTTTAAAATAAAATACCTTTAAAAATGAAATACTCATACTAGCAGTACACTTACAATCCCCAGCTATTACGTTTAGCAACAAAGCCAATGAAAATCTTCCGTGACATTTGGTGGATGGGAACCTGAGGCTTCTTAAGGTTAATGAATACTTTCCCACAGCCAGGAGGGCATTGGGATCCAACAGGGGCTGGATCTCGACCTCCTGACTTGTGGTCGTGTGCTTTGTCCTCTGCATCATAACTGGAGCCAGAAAAGTCCAACTTGCCCATGACATTGCCGTTGGGGTACAGAGGCAAGGGGTTGGACACCCCAGGACAGGAACCTGGAAATGCACATGCAAACACTTCAGGTTTTCAAGCCTACTGCTTTGTCATTTTCAGAATTCTGAACTGGCTCTTTCTCACATTCGCCCTTCCTGAGAGAAAGCCTAGTGCTGAGGTGAGTGAAAATAACGTTGTTTCAGCGGTTTGGTTCTTTTCTTCCCTTCTGCTCAGGGACGAAGAGGTGTCTTGGGATTTGCGTGCGTGTTGAACTGCTTCTGAAGGCGTGACTCTTACAACAAGTATTTTCTGGTTACACATTACTTTTCAGAACCACCTGCACACACACACATTTATTTCACACTTTATTGTTGAATTTCAGCAAAGTGTTTATTCTTCCCATTGAGTTTATTCTGTTTAGCTGGAATAATTGGCAGCAAATGTAACTCTGAATCTCTGTGTCGTTTCTTTCCAAGGACGCTGACTCTGGTTCACCAGTCACTAGACATCAGGGTTCTCTCAGGCAAGGTCGGGAATTCCAATTTCTAGAACTCTCTGGACAGTGAAATGCTGGGTGGCTCGTTTTTCTGCCTGCAGCCCTGCTGACATGGTGGAGTGTGGTGGCTCACACACTGTCCCTGTGGCCCTGGGGACAGCTGTGGTGATTGGTCCGTATGCACCAGTGCTGCCCAGGGGTGATGGACAGATGGCTTTTGATTGTTCTGTGCTTTTGCCTCAGCCAGTCATTAAATATCCCTACTCTCAGCTTCCTGAGAGGTCTTAGCCGCTGTTCCCCAGGGCCAGGGGTGAGGGGAAGGTCCTCCAGGAGGGTCTCCGGGCCCCACCTCTGCTGTGAATTCATCTTCTTTATAGGCTGCCTCCCTCATCATATTTCATCTGCAGAAGTAGCTCAGTAACTGCATACGTTCCAAACCAGTGACGTGTGGGTGAACAGTGCCATGTGGAGTCCGAAATCAGGATGGCTCTGTCGAAATAAGCAGTGACACCTCGGGGAAAGCACTTAACCGTCTGAGACTGGGTTTCTCCATGTTAAGGAAGAAAGGGGTATGACCAGGCGTGCCCTGCACTTTCTCTCCCACGCTATCTTTGTGCGGTGCGCCGGGCACTAACTGGAAAGCACTCGGCAGCCCAAGCTGTTATCAGAATCAAAGAGCAGCATGAGCAGCAAAGGTCAGTGGGAGCAGGAGTCAGGGAGGGAGGGAAGCACGGCGGGCGTACGGAGCACCATGTGTTAACACGGCGGGCCCATGTCACAGGTGCGGAAACAAGCGTGTGGGGTCGACTGTGTGCGCCCAGGTGGCCGGGTCACCCCAGGAAGTACTTGAAATATCAGATTTTTGTCTCCATTTTTTTATGTCAGCTAGATATTCAAGCTGATAAAAGGCTTAGTGCTGGAAATTTGGAATAGAATCCTAGAACTCAGTTAAGTAGCAGGTTTGGTCTCTCCGAGAAATCACAGCGGTTGCTCACCTTAGTTTGCCATGTACTTCCCTGGGGGTGAGACTCCAGAATTTCTAGAGTTTTATTTTCAGATGATTAGGCAGGCCTGAGAATCTCAAGGACTTTCTTAATTAAGATCAGGGGAAATAAATAGTAGGATGTAAGTATGTTAAGGTAGGATTAAAAAAAAAATTTGCTGACACCTGAGTTTCTATGTTTGCTTCATTTGGGGAAAGAAGTTTGGAATTTCTACCTTTTTCTGTCTCTGTATTTTTTCACTCTCTTGGCAGGATTAAGTGCTAAGTGCTCGAGGCTCAACTGGGAGCTTTTAATCTTTCAAAAGCCAATTAATATCCAAAACAAGATGGTGCACCACTGTGGAGACAATACTAACACTAACAGTTAAAGAAAAATGATTCAAAGTATATCTGGCCAAGTATGGTAACATCCTGGCTCTTCTAGAAGAACATTTTCGTAGAACTCCTTGGAGCTCTACCTGCGAGGCAGGTACCAGCCAAATGAGTTTTCGGAGTCAAATGGAGAGCATGGCCTCGCCTTGGGGTAGAGTCAGCTCTTTGGAAATTTCATGATTCCGTCCTTTCCTTTGATACGAGGGGGAAAAACTCCCTCCGTGTTGTTTGCACAGAACTCACTTCACTCCCATGCAGTGATTTTCATTTTTATGACTATAAATTATTGGGGTTCTCCTGCGGCCCGAAGGCGGACCAGGTGGTTCTCAGAGAGCCAGCTCTGGACCGAGGTGAACAAGTGCCCGGCCGATGGATGGGCCCCGGCCCACTGCTTGGTCTAAGGTCTCTCAGGTGGGCAGTTACCTCGTAATTCCATTTTAACAGAATGAGAGTTAAGGGACCTTGATGTAAGCGCTCTTCAATTATTTCATCAGAATAGCTTTCCATTTTGCAGGGAGTCATCCAAGGAAAAGGAGGAAGCTTGGACTTCTTAAGTTCCTGGAAGGCTATGCGCATTTTCTGGACCCCATGTTGTAGAATGAGGAAAGCTGTCGAGTGAGTGGTTTCCTTTTTTTTAATCCTTACTGGAGGACATTTTTTCATTTTCTTTTCTTTCCTTTTTTTTTTTTTTTAGAGAGAGAGGAAGGGAGGCAGAGAAACATCGATGGGTAGCCTACCCTATGCAGCCAGACCAGGGATCGAACCCAGAACCCTGTGGTCACCTGACAACACTCCAACCAACTGAGCCACAGTGGCTGGGGCATGAGGGGTTCTTAATAAATCCCCTTTGCCTGCTCTTTTGCCCAGCCCTTTGTCATGGCCCGTTTTCTCCTTGCTTGTGAGCAGAGGTGCGGGTGGAGGAGTGGACGAGCAGTCAGTCAGGTGTCAGCATATCGAGGTTTGAATGCCTGTCGGAGCCTCTGAACCCTGACCTTCAACTTGAGGAGTGAGTGAGTGTGTTTTTCCCATTCCCAGTCATGAGACAGAAATGAACGAATCTCAAGGACGGCACTGTTGAGAGTAATTTTCAAATGTTCACAGTTATTACTATTTTTTTTTAGGAGAGCCTCAAGGTTCTTCTCTGCTTCACGCCACTCTTACGAAAGAGGCATTAAGATTGAAGAGGTCAGGGTTAAAGTCATGTTATTGCCTAGTGAGTGTGTGGAACCTCACGGTCTGAGCGACAGTGAGTCCCTTAGGTACGCTTGGTGACAGGTGATCTCCAGGGACACAGCTTGGCCCTGTGTCTGTCTCTCTGCAGATACCCCTTAGACCACCAGCATGGAGGTTTCTGATGGAATTCGAGTGCAGTGTTTTTCCCCCAAATTGCAGAGTTTTTTTACGGTTGATATGTATATTTTTTGGTATAAAGGTCTGTACTGTTTTTAGTGGATCATTGCATTCTTAAATGACAAGTGTTTGGGGTTCCGACTATGTGAGTGAAGGCTCAGAGGCCATCCCACCGTTTTCGAGAAGAGAAGTTTCCTTGTAGCACAGGGAGTGCTGGGAGGTCAGGGAATGACGACTCAGGCTGACCCGAGTTGGAACCACAAAGCCCTTTTCTGGGAACTGCCTGGAAAAGGTCAGAGAGCTACACACACCTCGGAGAAGGGCATCCAAGAACCGCGACAAGTCAATCTTTGCTTGGGGATGGTTTAACTACAGACGGTTCATTTCTGCAGATGGTTCGTTTCTGCAGCTGACCCCGTCGGGGCCTTGCCCAGAGGCCCTTGCCTGCCCCAGTGTCCCTTAAAAGGGGGCCTGAGCTTTTGAAGGGCCTGTCTGTCTGCGGGAGTGGGCTCTGTGCCCGCCAGGCCTGCTGCCCAGAGAGAGTCCAGGATGACCCTCCAGCGAAGGGCCATGAGAACGGGTGTCGTAGGCGAGGACGCTGAGCACACAGCACACCATCTTTACTCTCTGCTGAGCGCGTGAAGTGCTTCAGAAAGATGCTGGGCGAGACAGTGCTGTGGAAGGCACAGCCTGGCGATGTGTCCCACACGCTGTTCAGGAGGAGTGAGGTGAGGATGGCAAAGCAGTGCGGGCTGTCATTGTAACTTTGTAACTTTATAACTCATATATATATACACGCCAAGAACACACACACACACACACACACACACACACACACACACAGAGAGAGAGAGAGGCTATAGCTAGCTATGAGTGTGCCACTTTCAATGCTTTGCCCTGTATTTCTGGAAGGAAAACAGCAAACCTACCACAACTGTTAGCGGTCATGCAAAGAATTCGAAAATCATTTTTAGTACCTCTTGGTAACTTTCATCAATTCTGTGATGTATCAATTTATATAGTCAAATGTAAAAACCTACTATTTACGAATTGCTTTTATGGGTGTTTTTGAAGAGTGTTTGATGACAGGGGAACATAAAAGTACTACCTAGATGTTTTATCATGTGATTACAACAGAAAAGCAGCACGTGATTTGGAAGGCTTTCAGAAGTCTTTATTGCTGGTAACGAAGGAGAAATAGGTAAGAGTAACAATGTTTATCTCTGAGATGTGCTTTTTGGGGACCGTTTTTTTCTATTCTTAACACATTTTGTATGGCCAGATTTTCTGTAAGAACGTGTATTATTTTTACAAACAAAATGGTATTTCAGAGGGAGAAGACCTACGTTTCCAGCCCAGAGCCCACCCTTCCTGTGTCTTTGTCTCACAGAACCGTCGTGGGTTTCCAGTGGGTGAGAAAACACTTCCTTTAAAGTGTAGACATGAAGAACTTGTAACACATAGTGAGATAGTTTTCCTCCAGCTTTTCACATTCGTGGGATTATCTTAGGTACTAAAAATACAAATACATCTTCAGGCTGTACCGATCCCCCTCGCCTGAGACGCACTTTTCATCGACTGGGCGGAGCGTAACAGACTCCACACACTGTCCTCTAAATTGAAGAGCAGGGAGAATCAATAGCAGAGACAGTTTTATTAAAACGTGTGCACGTCAGGGCTCTAGTTCCCACGCAGGGCCCAGGGCGGCATCACTCAGTGGAAACACGCAGACCAGTGGATGGGCTCGCCGCTGGTACGCAGAGCCCCCAGGACGCAGCCAGAGTTCCTCAGGGAGTGAGCTAGCTCTGCCTGTCTGCACGTGCCTGTCCTCCGTTGAGTGAAGCGTCTATCTCCCACCCACTTGATTCCAGGCTGGCCTGAATGCTTTGAATGACAAAATATGATAGAAGGGATGCACCAAGTTTGGGGTTGATTTTGGGAGGATTGGCAGTTTCTGCTTCCTCCCTGAGCTGCATGTGAGAAGTCCAAGCTCATCTTCTGGAAGGAGAGGTCAAGTGCAAGAGCACTGGGAGGGGCCCTGCCTGTGACTTCCTGCCACCTAGCACGTGCTCTCTCTCTTTCTTCCTCTGCTAGATGTAAAGCACCTGCCGTGTTGGGGAACCGTGAGACCGTCCTGCTCTGTGGGTGACCGGGTTGGCAAGTTTGGGGTTTGTTCGGAGGGTGGCCTCGAGGGCAGCAGGTGGTTCAGGGTGCCCCTTGGGCGCCAGCACTGAACGTCTCCCCCACCCCTGCAATTCGATCCGTGGTGGGGCCCTCGTAGTTCCTGTCAGTCTGCCCACTTTGTCTGATGTCTCAGCCTGCAGGTGGGGGTTGGGGAGAGGTTCAGTGTAGTGTCATTCTTGTCAACCTCTGACACCTCAGAGGATTTTCCTTCATCTGAGTCATTGGAAAAGTTGCTAGGTTGAGTTCTAGCACATGCCCCTTGCCATCCTCACGCCTGCATTGCATGTTGAGACAGCCCCTGCCATGCATGTGTCACCAGCATCGAGGTTTTAGCTAGTGGGCAAAAACATACATTTCATTCTCAACATGAATGTGAGAACGTCGGGGCTTCAGCTCGCATTAATGGAAAAGAAAAGCCAAGCATTAAGCTTTTAATATCGATAATGAGTGTTGGTAATTGCATACTGTAGATAATTATAATCTCTATCATTATGCAATTAACTTAAATACGCCTGAAGTAAAAGGGATTTTGGTAATAGTGGTACCAAATGGTGGTACCAAACACTGACGAGTGTTTTCCATTTTTGCCAGATTTTTGTTCTGTTTTGGGTGTTTGTGGAAACTACAAGTGATGGTTAAATGTGCCTAAGACACAATTTTGTAAAAAATTTAAATATCATAAAAGGTGCAACTCTGTTTTAAGCTTAAGATTGAAAATACATGAGCAAAATTTTATGTCATGTGCCTCTGAGCTGACTACAACCAGATTCAACATTGTAGAAAGTTTAAAAAATCCAGCATTGTGCAGCAAAAGTGGGCAGTTTAACCATTTGCAGGCGTGCTGTATGAAGGTCACGGAGGTGGCGGGTGAGTGGGTGCACAACTCTGAGCAGAGCTTCTGTCACTCTGTATCTGCGCTTTCATTCTGGAACGTCGGTCACTCACATCTGCCCTCCGTCATCACCAGCTTCCTGACTGTTGCAGCCTCTGTGTATTTCCCGAATATTTTGGGAGTCTGATTTGTCTCTCCATCATTACCTGTGATTCTTGCATTTCCATGCTTGCTTCACAAAGATCATAGTTTCTTAAATGCTTTTGGCAGGTGAGCATGATGATGCTGAAGGTATTTCGGTTACTAATAGTGGGCTGTCCCCAGCTGTCCCCAACGGTCCTTGTTTTGCATACATAGTCCCATTGCAGGGGCTAGGAATCTGAGATGGAGGAAGGTCATGCAAATGGTAGAAGCTCTTAGAGTTATTGAATAATGGACCTGGAACGCAAAACCTTGATTTTATGATTTCAAATGTCACGCTTTTAACGGCGAGATTATGTGATTGTGCAGTTTCTTAAAATTTTACTCTGGATCTGCTGACACCACCTTTACGGATATTTCTTCTCCAAATCACCCACACCCAGGGCCACTTTGCTTTCCCTTCAGCAAATAGAAGCCCCAATGAGCTTAACAGATGTTTTCTCTTTCCTTTTCCACAGAAAGCATACATTCCCTTGCTTCCATTATCCATTTGCATTTGATTTGCTAGACATAAATTAAATCCATTTGTACTTCATTTCCCCTTTTCATTTTATAATAAAAGAGGTTCCTCATCTTGCCAATGGGTAATTTTCCCACCTGCCCTACAGCTGGGAATGGAGACCCCAGCAGCAGCCTTCCACCTGGGCTCCCCGAATTTGGTCTTGCACGCTGCTTGGTCACCCCAAAATGCGACCCCAGTCACGTCGCTTCCCCACCCAAAGCACTTGAATGGCTTATTGCAAACTTAGGTGGAACCCACAGAAGTCCCCACGGTATGATCAGTGAATGCTGAATTGCAGAGTTATGGGTTAGAATTCCAGCAGCGTGCCTGGTTTCCGTGGACATGATCCCTCCGTGGTGCAAGAAAGAACCCTGTTTATTACAGATTTCACCCTTCACCCAGGTTTCTATTGTTACGAGTTTGAGGAGAGGCTGGGTAACCTTAACAAGAAGACAGTGCGTACAAAAGCACGTTTCTTCTTTATGTTCGGCCGAGAAGTGAGTCTTTCTGCAGATAAGCAGCTGTCCCCTGTTTGGGATTCAGGGACACCTTCCCACCCCATCATTGCACGTACCCAGCTGACAGCGAGGTGCAGAGACTGTGGGGGACCTGAAACACAATTTCCACTTTCTCGCTCTTCCCAGTCACCATTCACTCGGCCACGCGTGGGTGGAATGGATTAGGAAGCGTAGTTCCAGTGTTGATACAAGCAGAAAAAAAGTAGAAAGAATCATCGAGATAGCTCAGGCAGGGAGAAGAGTGGTGGTGGTTGGGTGTGATGTGTGTGCGTGTTTGGGGGGTGGGCAGGATGCTATGGAAACATGGGGTCGGGGGGCCAGGTGTGAGCTTGTTCTTGTTGTTTCCATCCTCTCCGGAGACAGCCTGCTTAGCCTCTCTTGTCGTTGCATATCCAAACTCATAGAGCATTTTGGCTGAGCCTGCTGCCCCCCTTTTATGTTAGGCAGCTGGAGAAATGAAACTTTTGTTTTTAGGGAGAAACATGTCATGCGCTAAAAGAGTCCATGAAGCGTAATTGGTTGACACGTGGGAGCCTGGGTGCTCTGCTCTCCGACAAGTGTCCCCGGAACTCGTTTCGACCAACTCTGGCCGGAGGGGTGCTCTCAAATCAGGCAGCGAGTCAGCGCCCCTCTGGGGACCGTTGGTCCTTCACAGCGTCGCTTCCAAAGAGAGAACAGCCTTCGGCATTTTCCGTAGGAGTATTTATAACAAGGAGCTGGCTGTGAAGATGATTCTTCTGTAATCCTGATTCTCCTGTATATTCTCATACAGTGAAATGCCAGCATCATTAGCACTGGGAACAACCAAGTACAAACCCATGTCTTGCCGCATAGTTGGGGCTAAGCCCTGAAATTGGGTCTACCTGGGGTGCACCGTTTTGGCAGGCACCTACCTACACAGGAGAAGCAAATCCTTGTGTGACACTGGAAAAGTCACTTTACTTGGTTTGCACTTGTGTAAAGGGTCCTAGTAATAGCCCAGAATAGATGGCCATGAAGGTGAGTTCCTCCCCTTCCTTCTTCTCTCTTTCCCTCCCTCCTTTGCTTCTTCCTTTCCGTCCTTTCTTGCCCTCCCCTCCTCTGCTCCCTTCCCTTCCATGGTAGAGCTGAATTTGCAGGAGAGAACTGTGGAACTGTAGACGGAGAATGACTAAGGGTACCGCAGGGGAAGGAGAGACAGAGAACAGGACGAAGGGCAGATAGCAAGTGAAGGGATGGGGCTGCAAGTACCTTCCCCTCAAAAGGAAAAAAACAGGCTTGCAGTTAGAAGGGGTTATTTGGCACTGGCAAAGTCTGAGGCTTGAAGGGGTCAAAGACAGATATGCGGTGCATACGTGTCTCATACAAGCAGCCCCTGCCACTGAACATGAACTCCTGGCTGGGTCAGCCTCGCATTCGAGCTGGCTAAGGTTTAAGGAACAGAGGAGGCAGGTGAGCGAGCCCCTGTCATCAGACATGCAAGCCAGCAGCTCGGGAGGAAAGGACATGAAGACCATAGGCTTCTCTGGGCTTCTGCTCTGGTGCCTGGAATTTCACTGGCTTCCCACCACGACACGGAGCTGGCGCCAGGGACTAGGCTCTGACAACAGCTTCCTCCCTGTTCTGCACGTGGAGCCCTTTCTCCTGCAGGTACCTCATCCTCTTGTTCTTGCTCCCTCTGCCTTGAGGTCCTGGCTTCTCAGCCCAGCCACACCCTCTGATGTCCTGTCCCTTCTTTCCTCGGTTTTTGCTCTCGTTCCCACGCTCCACACTTGGCTCTGTGTGCAGCCCATTCTCCAGGAGAGACCCCTCCTTCTAGACAGACCGAGCCCTGCTGGGCCGGCCAAGCCCACTCCCACCGCTACTAGGGGCAAGGGCTTCTGACTCTCCGTCCGTAACTGTGTTCTGCAGAAGACAGCTCTGCCCCTAGTGACATGCCACCTCCCTGGTGTGCTGACAATGCCTGAGGCTCGTGGGGTGGCTAAGGGAGGCCTGAACCCAGTGACGATGTTCAGGTTTTCATCACTGGGCAAGAAAGAATTTCAGAGGGAGCAGAAAGACTCCTTAAAGCATGGACATGTATTAAGGTGAAAGTACACACACCATATTCCATCATTATACAAGTGTATGAGGGTGAGAGTTTCAGGAAGTGACCCGAGCTCCACCACTGAGAAACACAGTGAACTTCAGTTAGACGTGACTGCAGGGAGCCCTCTGTGCACACCTGTGTGGAAGGGTGTGCGATTGGGTCAGTAGTCCGAGAAATAACTTCCAGAACAACAGAATGCTATTGTACACGGTATAATGTTTCTGGTAGGAGGTATGGAATTTATTTTTACATGAGTTAAATAGAAGGAGAAGAAGTTGATTTGAAATGAAAGTATTTGCTGAGTTTCAGTAATCTGTTTTGACAACAGAAATATTACATTCTAGAAGATCCTTCTGAAATTATGGGGCAATGATTTTAGATGATATGAAGAATTGCCACAGTTGTTTATTGTTGAATCTGTATTTAAAGGAACCTGCACCGCCTGCCAGAAAGCCTCCATTCTGGATCTCTTTATTTGGGTTGGTTGGGGCTGCATTCCCCTGAGACCGGCTGCCTTAATTTTTCCGTGCACGGTTGACATTGATCACCCCCTTAAGCTGTTCTGAATCACGTGTCTCTGGAATGCACCTAGTTCTCAGACACCCCCTCTTGGGCCTCTCTCTCCTCATCGCCCAGCCTGTGCGAATTGCCCCTACACGTCTGTAAAACTGTTCACTTGGGCTCTTATTTTCACTGCTCTCCTTTCATTTTGGACTCTGTTATTTTATACATTATGTCTTTTCCTTCTTTGTTTTCTTATCTTGCTAGAGCACGTTTTCAGTCAATTCCCCAGTAAGGACCATGGGAAAGAAAACAGTTTTGAGTTACTTCGTATGTTGTGTGACATAAAGAGCTGTTGTGTGTTTGGACTATCGTTTGAAGAATTTTTTGGTTGGGGTTGGGTCCACTGTTCTGGGTTCTCAGTGACACTACCTGAAGACACATTTTTCTCTGAGGATACGTTTCTGCATTATTATAATTTGGAACTTAACTGACTGTGTTTTCTTCTTTACTTAAATTAACTTCTGATTGACATACTGTTTGGTGAATTTTAACAGTTGAATACACACATGTAGCACTACCTCAAACAAGACATAGGATGTTTATGGCCATCAGCTTCAAAGTTCCTGGGTCGCTCCTGCCCCACACTCCCTAGAAACAGCCATTTTCAAATTCCAGCACCACAGGTGAGTTTTGCTTTTTCTGGTACCTCATTTAAATGGGATCACATGGGAAGTGCCATTGTGCCCGGCTCCTTTTGCTCACCCCAGTTTTAGATTCACTCATATTATGGCATATTCCAGGAGTATATTCCTGTTTATTACTGAGTAATATTTTGTTGTGTGAATATATTGCAATTTGTTTATTCAGTCTCCTGCAGAGGGATATTTGGGTTGTTTCCTGCCCCAGAGTACTGTGAATAAAACTGTTAGGAATGGAATGTCATTCAGCCATAAAGAAGAGGAAAATCTCGCCATTTGTGACAACATAGATGGAACTTTAGGTCATTATACTCAGTGAAGTAAGTCAGACAGAGAAAGACAAACACCATATAATCTCACTTATATGTGGCATCTGAAAAATGAAAAACAAAAAACCAAACTTACACACAGTGAATAAGCAAGGGGTTGGAGTGGAGAAAATGGGTGGAGGTGCAGACTTCCAGGTATAAAATGGATGTCACAGAAATGTAATTTAATATAGTGACCATGGTTCCTGATACCGTATTGTGTATTTGAAAGTTCCTAAACTTTTTTCCAGCTTTTTGAGATATAACTGATATGTACATTGTGTAAGTGTGAGGTTATACAATGTGATTTGATACATGGAGATATTGCAAAATGATTGCCACAAAAAGGTTAGTTAACACGTCCATCACCTCATGTAGTTACCTTTGTACGTGTGTGGGGAGAACTTTCAAAATCTATTCTCAGCAGCTTTCAAGTACACAGGGTGGTACTGTGAACTCCAGCCACCATGCTGGGGTACTGGGTTCCCTGGATTCATTCATCTTCTAACTGGAAGCTTGTACCCTTTGACCACCTCCACCCTGGTAACCGCCAATCTGTTGTCTATTTCTATCAGTTTTCTTCTTCTCATTCTCCTCTTCCTCCTCATTCTCCTCCTCCTTCTCCTTCTTTTTCTTCTACTTCTCCTCCTCCTTTTTGTTTTTTAGATTTCCTGATTTCAAAAAGCACAGTATTTAAAATGCCATTTAAAAATTATTCAAGAAATGCAAATGCTGAAGCATGATAATCAGTAAATATTTTTGAAGTCATTTAAAAATCTAACACCTCTAACACCTCAATTTTCTAACAAAAATTGTCCACAGCAACAAAAGGGTTACCAGAGGGAGGAAAATCCATTTTTGCAGGTAACCAGCTCTCTGTGCCTGCCCGTCCTTCCCCTGCTTGTGCAACGCTCCCCTTTGCTATTTGTGCACAAACATTCATAACCTGTTCTTTTCCCTTCCTTTTTTGTCTCTTTTCTCATTTTTTATTTCTTTTGTTTTCTTGCGCAAACTAATGAATAGACAAACAGCTCAGAAGAATAGGACTAACGGGCTGTAGCTCTCGTTCTGAACCATCAGCTCTCCCATCAGGTCTGCTGCCTGAGACGTTTTCTGTGGGAAGGCCTTTCCATAAATGCTTTGGATTTTTAATGAGCTGGCCGCAGGGCAGGGGTGTGTGTGTCTGTCTATACGAGTGTGTGGCCGGTGTGAAACACCATGGCCCTTCCCTTCTTTTAGACATTCCCCTGCCACCCATCACCATTGGATGACCTGAGACATATCCAGTAATGACAGAAGCACACTCACTGCTCTTTATGGAGCCATTCTCTCAGGGTACGCACTCTTTAGCCATTGCGGCAATCCCACGAAGGAAAGGAGATACAAGTTCAATGACGTGCTTGAGGTTGTATAATTGGCATTGATAAGCTGAGAAAGCAAAATAACCTATGTTGACCGGACTCTCAGTGGGAGACCTTAGCAGAGTAGCCACTAATGTTGTAAATGCAGAGGCTCTTGGAAATATTTCCCACTCTTCAAAACACTTTTCCTGCTCACTTGCTGATGCTTGAAGTTTTTAAAAATAGACTTGGTTTTGGAGAGCAGCTTCAAGGTCACAGCACAACTGAGTGGAAAATACAGAGCTCTCCCACACATTATCCCTGCATACCCAGCCTCTCCCCACTGTGGACACCCCCACCAGAGGGGTGTGTGTGTTGGCCCTGATGAGCCTACACTGACACATCACAGTCATGTGAAGTCCATAGTTTAAGTTCAAGTTCACATTTGTGCATTTTGTGGGTTTGGATAAATGTCTAATGGCACACGTGTCCACCATTATAATATCGTACGGAGCAGTTTTACCCCCTGAACATCCTCTGTGCTCTGCCTGTTTGTCCCTCCCTTCCCTTTGCCCTGTGGCAGCTGCTGGTGTTGTATTGTCCCCGCAGTTCGGCTTTCTCCAGTGTGTCGCAGAGTTGGAATCATGCGAGGTGCAGCCGTTTAGAATTGTCCCCGTTCACGTAGGCATTTAAGTTTCCTCCATGTCTGTTCGTGCTTCGATAGCTCGTTTCTCTTCAGCACTCAGCACGATTCCATGGTGTGCACGGGCCACCGCTCCTCCATCAGGGCACCTGCTGAAGGACTCTTGGTTGCTCCCGAGCGGGGCAGCTGTGAATTAAGCTGCTGCAAACATCCAAGCGCAGGTGTCTGTGCCCAGGCAGCACCCAAGTGGTCGAATCGGGAAATATCTCCGGCTCTTCAAGATCGTTTTCTACCCACTTTGGCTATGCTTTGATACAATGTCTTCATTTTTCCTGAGTTAGGTGTTTAATTTTTTTTTTAAATGACTCCATTATGTGCTGGGTAACAATCAGAAAGTACAGGAGTCCTTGCAGTTCTGAGAATAACTTCAGGATTTTATTCATAAGTTAGAGCCTGGCCAAGTATAGAATTCTTTCCTCTCAAGAGGCGTGCAAATCTCTCCTTCGAAATCTGTTGGGATTTAGCATTTAGCACAGTAAAGAGGAAATGGGGTTTTCTCCTGACACGTTTTTGTCCTCTATCAGCGCTGCCTCCTCTGTGGAAAAGCACGACTTTTTGTTATTGTTAATATCATCTGATATTTGACAAGTGATTTTTTCTTCAACTTAGGCAACTTTTATTCAATGATTTCTTTGATTTAACTTGTCTCTGTGCCGATTTCATCCTCTTGTACTGCACATATCACATGTGTTGGATTTCCTGGATCATTTCGCACAGTTTCCGGTCATTTTGATCATTCTTGTATTATCTTCACCTTCTTCCTCTGAGTTCTGGGGCAATGTTTTGTGCTCAGTTTTGATCAACTGTCAGTTTCCTTCATTATCCAACTTGCTAGTGACCGCCTCCCTAGTGTTTTTTAAAATATGGGTTTATCCAAACACCCAAAGCCATGTTTTCCTGATATGGGATATTTTTTCCTAACATTTTCTTCCTACAATGTCACCTGGAATCTCATTGGAAATATGAATTACAAAGTTCATATTTACCCCAGTTCCTAACCTCTATTCTTCTTCTTTTAAACCACTAAATCATTTCCTCTGGTGGTTTCCATTGGTTTATTTTTACCCACAAGAGCAGAAAGAAACGTCAGACCTATTCTAAAGAACCTTCGAGTTATGCGCCACTTAAAAGTAGCTGGCACAAACTTCTTCCCCACACCTCCTCCGCTCGACCCTCAAGAAGGCATCAGGCCAAGTGTATGTTCAGGGTGTGACCCATAGCCTTCACCTTCTCAAATCAAGGTCAATTTTCTTCTCTCTTACAGCACTCTTGCCTCCCACTCACACCTATCCTGGCTTAGAATTCTGCTAGCCATTGCGCCCATATACCCACTTGGTGTGTGGTACTGTGTAAGGGTTTGCCACTCACTCACCGATTTGCCTGCTCTCCAGAATTTCCAAAATATACATAGTATTCTTTCCAGGATCCGAGGTTTCTGTTACATTTTCTCGGTCACTTCGATGGGCGTGAGCTAGGGAGAAGGGCACAATGAGGGAAATAACATTATTACCCTAAGTGGGAATCCCAGGGTCCCTCCTACTAGAGTAGCTCTACAGCAAATTGGATGGTCCGCAGAATTTAAGCTCTCTAACCAAACAGGGTCATCCATGGGCTGTCTTTCTGGGACTCTACGTAGAGGTTCTCTGCAGGGCGCTGAGGAAGCCTGTGAGGTGATGCAGTCTCGCCTCATCTTCCCGCTCTCCTGACATCATCCGGGGTTTATTTCTGTGCCCCTCCACATGTCCCTCAGATTCCTGCTCCGGATTTAATGACAACTAAAATAAGAATTCTATTTTCTTGCTGATTTCCAAGCTGCTCGGAAAATGATGCCAGTTAGTTTCCTGTGTGGACCCTTATTCCATAATTAGCCTGGGGTCGTGTGTCATAGACAGTCCTTGCATGATGTAAGCCCCATGTGACATCCTTCTCTCCTGTGGAATCATTCTGTTCAAAGTGTTTGGAAATTTCAGCCTTAAACCAGGGCCCCTGCCTTCTTTCCCTAGCCCTAACTTAAGTCTTTTAAGCAAAATCATTTCACTTTCTATTTTCTCCTCTCCCTTAGGGAAGTTATGAGTCAGACAGACCTGAACTCAGAGAAGGAGGTTGGGTGTGGCGGGGACGTTTCATCTTCTGGAGAGAGTGAGATGCAGGGGAAGGTGGGGAGACAGGACCAGGTGGGAGGGGGAGCGCTGATGAGTTTCTCACCTGCCGCAGGCTGGGATTTTGTACTTTGGCACCATTATTTGATGAGATATGTTAGAGATTTTTAGATGGTTAGACTTCCCCACAGTCAAATACAAATAAGAGAGCTTTCCAAAGCCAGATTAAAACGCCGTTTTGGACAAAAGGCGTTTGGCTTGTCTGTGTTTCGGCGCCCTGTGGAAACGCTGCCAGATGCGTTGAGTTTGTGCGCAGAGAGAGTTGGAAGGAAGAAAGGAAACTGACATGCATTGAGTGAGTGCCTTCTGCGTGCCAGACAAGTAACACGCTCTCTTCCCGAACCATTTTCAGCTCTCAGTGCTGGGGGTTTCTTTACACAATTTACACAAGGCCCCGGGGAATTAAGTACTTTGTCCAAGGTCACAAAGCTGGGGGTTACCAGAGCTGCGATCCAAATGAGCATTTCTCAGTTTCGTGCGCTGATATCGTTTTCTCTCAATCCCGCTTCACCACGTTAGTGGAGAGGCCAGCAGACTACGGTCCGTGGGCCAAGTCTCGGCCTCCTCCCCATCGCTGTAAACGCACCCACGCTTCCTCATTGACCTACAGTTCGTGGCTCGTTTCATGCTGCAGGGTCAGAAGGAGTGGTCGTGACAGGGACAGCGTGACTCAAAACATCCGAGGGTCAGCCAGCCTCTCCGTTACCATGCTGTGGCCTGGTCCTGGGCTCCTCAGGCCTTACTTTGCCCTGAACACACTTGGAGATCATCTGACAATTCAGTTCTGCTTTGGGAAGTCCGGGGTGGGTTCCAGGGTCCTGGTGTTGAAGTCACTGCTTCGTGGTCCGTACTTTGATTAGAAAGGGCGTCGTCGCTAAGAGAACAACCTGAATGTAACAGAACAACCTGAACATAACTGTCTGATTTTTTTCAGATTTCCTGGGATGGGAGGAGGAAAATACCTCCTCTGGTCCCCTCCCAGGTGAAATACCTGTCAGCTCGCTAACGTCCACTTCTTTCAAAGAAGACTGTGTTAGCGGGAAAGAAGGCCTGGGTTGGGGTAAGGGCCCCGCATGTACCATTTGTATAATCTTGAGAGGGCCAGCACAGCTACAGGTTTTCTCTTAGATTAAAGGTGAAGACTGCTCTCCCGGCGTCCACCCATGATTCTCAACCCTGGCTACACCAGGATACTCTGCAGAGCTTTGAGAATGGGACAGTGACCCCCTCTGGAAAATCCAATTTACTTTGCCTCCAGCAGTGATGTCAACCTTGGCCTGCCAGGGAGAGTTTTAAACAATTCCCACGCCCAAGCAAAACCTTTCAAACTGAGCACGTTCAAATCTCTAAATGTGAGAGTCAGCATCACTGCCTTTGAAAAATGGTTCCACGCTCTTCCAGTGGACAGCCAGGGCTGGGAATCATGGTCCTGGTGAAGGCTGGGCTTTAGAGTTCGTTGCTGTTGTTGAGGTTCACCCCCCAAGACAAGGCTCCTGTGCAGCAGGGATCAAGTACCCCGGCCTGTGTGCTTGGGTGGTGGTATAAGGATCTGGAGAAGTGGCGTGGTGATCCCGGTTAGCATCCCAGTAACGAGATGCATTGAGGTCCTGCGCCTCCTGCTGTGATGCATTGTGGATACCCAATCAGTTCTGTGAGGCGTTCCCGCCAGCAGGGGCATTGCCAGAATTTCATCATGAGGAAACATAGGCCACTCCCACTGAGAAACATTTTTTAAAAGGTGCAAGGAACTGTACTCTCTGAAAATGTCATTGTCACTCATGAAAGGCAAAGATGGATGGAGCAGCAGATCCAAATTAAAGCAGACTAAGGAGTTATGGCAGCATAGGACTCTTGACCAGGAAACAGTGTTATAGTGACATGATTAGAAATGTCAAAATCTGACTATGAACTGCGGGTTAAATAGCAGTACTGTGTCATTTGAATTTTTGATATTGATAACTGTATAATATTGTATAAGAGAATGTTCCTTTATTAGGAAATATACACTAGACAGGGTAGAAGTAAAGGGGCATGATGTTTGTCACCTAATCTCAGAAGGTTTAGGGAAACTTATATAGTTTTATAAGAGATAGAAGATCTTATAACAGACAGTAAACTGCTAACAAGTGGCAAACTTGGGGAAAGGATATATGATAATTCTTTATGTATGCTTGCTTCTTGAAACTGAATTAAAGTGTGACAAGAGGACATTGTGTTATTCTGGTAATTTTTGCAACTTTGGGACTTCATATTTCAAAGACCAAAGTTCAAAAGGACAAAAGGAAGCCATGACGAGAAAATAACTAGTGTCTGGAGTTGGTTTGGATGGGAGGTGATCAAGGGCGCACCTGTAACGCCCAGCCGTGGGAAGGGAGAGTGGTCCATGCCCGTGCAGATGCTGCAGAAGCTCCTTTCACGCATAGCCATCTGCCTGACCCCCATGGAGGACTCCGGACACCCTCGCTTCCACCACCCAGGGCTGGAGTATCGCCACACAGAACAAAGTGACAAGGACGTGAAGGGAGGCTGAGGGATGCCCTCCCCCAGGACAGACCAGGAAGCGGGAGCAGGAGGCAGAGGGCCACTCCCTGTGGGGCGAGGGTTGCTCTCGCTCGTTCATTCTGTCTCATTCTGCTTCCTCCTGAAGAAGAGCACCCACCACCCTCCCTTTCGCTCTGGGCTTGGGCGCGAGGGGCTCCTGGGTGGACACCGCATGCAGCGCAGCGTGAGCACTGCAGTTGAAAAGCAGGACACGCAGAAGAATGGGGGGGTTTGCGTGGTTTCCTCCACCTCTGTAGCCCCCTGAGAGGCCAGTTATGATAATAAGGCAACTTGCGCCTGAGCACCTTCCTACAGGCTCTTTTTTTTTAAATCATGCTGCCTTCCGAGGTCTTTGTTTTTCATGTCATTGCTTCTCGAACCCTGACGACTTCTTGCCGCCCTTTCTCCTTTGTTTGGTGACTCGGTCACAGTGTGGACTGTCCCGGCACCAGGCCTGCCAGCTGGTGATCGGCCCTTGGCTCCCGCCAGTCCATCCACACCGGTGCCCAGGTTCTGGTCACCCACGCTCCTGAAGCCTGAAGAGTTCTGGCCCTGACGCTCCATCTTGCTCTGTGTCTTATCCCCCAGCTTCTTTCCAGGGTTTTCTTTTTGCCTCCATTCTTTAGCGTACAGCTTCCCACTTACTCCCTGGAGACTGGCAGTTGTTAGAATTATCTGAAACATTGTCAAAGGAGAAAATGGAAGTAAGGAGTGGTTAGGTAATTTATTAAGGTCACGAGAGTAGAAGGTGAAGGAATTGGGATTAGACCACCCCTGGCTGACCCCAGGTCTCTGACCTTTGCACTACATTATCCTTGTCAAAGAAACTCCCCGTTTCATGTGGATTAGGAGGGCTAAATATCCAAGAAATGTATCGAATGGCTTCTCTTCCCATTCATGAATTGGGGAGCCAGCGCTGGGCTTGTCTGTGTGACAGAGTGGCGGAGCCAGGAGGAAAGGGTGCCGGGAGTGAGCCCGGGGGTGGGTGTATTTTCTTCTCTACAGCTGACCATTCTTTGGGACTCTACAGAACTAGAAGGGGGTGGTGTGGTTTCAGTGAAAATATTCTACACATACTATTAATGCATTATGAGGAAATTTGCAAAGGAAATCTCGTAAAAGGAGTATTGAAATCTTTAAGCCTGGTCTACCCTCCCAGTGGATTCTGCTGCTCTGGAGTCTGGACACTGGGCTTAGTTGAAAGGAACTCACCTGCAGAGAGATACAGAGACAGCTGAGTGCAGCCTGCTGATTTCAACCTAGCCCTTACTTCAGCTGCCAGAAAGCTGTTTGCGACCTTATTTCTGTGTCTCACTTCTGCTTCCAGGTGTGAATGCAGAACGAACCCCTTTCAAAGCCTACCCAGGCTCACCCTTGCTTCAGAGGCTGAACCTATCCTTTTGCACGTGGTCACTTTGCTGCACCCCCGCAGTAAACATCCATGGCCTGAGCAGCTCAGAAATCCTCACCCTCCTCCTCCTCCTCCTGGGTCACCTTTCTTATCCTGTTTTGTCCGAGGTTGCCCATTGTCTCAAAAAGCGGCCACTCCATGTGAGTCAGTCTCTTGGACATAAAGATGCTGAAGCCCAAGGACAGTGCTGACTTGCCTGCGGTCAGACAGCTAGTAGGTGACAAGAGCTAGAACAGAAGCTCAGGTAGGACTCTCTGATGAAGCCTCTTTCCGTGACATTGTGCCCTTGAACTAGGGGGTTTCAAAGAGAGGCAGCCTGGTGGCCCCTGGAGCCCAGCAGATGGGGATGAAAGTCCCAGCTCCGCCACCTGCTGGTGGTGGGATGGAAAGGAGGTAGACTCAACGTTCTCTTTGTCAGATCTAAACGGGGGTTTTAGTCCCTAACGTACAAGGTTGTAGGGAGGCATGAAAGGAGATAATGAGCGAAAGTGCCCGTAAGCGCAGAGTTGCTCAGTAAATGTAAATATTCACCCCATCCGTCTTCCGAAACGCCGTGCAGGGGCCAACCTCCTCCCTTCAGTGCGGCTGGGTCTCTGCAACGACAGTGGCGGGCAGGGGCTCACGTACGTACGGGGCTTACGGGCCTGAGGACGACTCCTGTCCTAGAACTGAAAAAAAAAACGCAACTGTACAAACAGAGAAAGACACTTTTAAAGGCCGTAACAGTTTTAAAAGCTGGCATTTACCTTACTTGTTCGAACTACATAGTAGTATCCAATATCCTTTCATCGTTTGGAAAGGGAAATAGTCCCTGTGAGGTTGAAAGGCTTACCCCACAGTGCTAATTAGCGTCCACACCGAGACGCCAACCCACGTCTCCTGACCTCCAGGCTACAACCTCTTAGGCACCGCAAATGCCGGGATGTATGATTGGAGAACAGCATTTGTATTTTAGGAGAATTATATTACCTAAGAGATAACCTAGTGGGGGCCTAGTGAGGTGCTGCCTAGCGCTGAGGGTGTGGATCTCTGCATTTGTCCTCAGCAGCCCTCTGTTCATTGGTGCCCTGCAAGTCTTCCTGGATTTATTGCTTTACTTATTCCACAGATCTCTTTTTTCTAAAGCATTGCAAGCAACAAACATATCTCCCAATTGATAGATGCTGAAACTCCCACCAACTCTGCCAGCTTCGTTGCCATGGTGATAAATGGTTTAAGAAAGTCTCATTTATTTGGAAATATATTTAGAAATAACTGAGGCCTGGGAGAGCAGAATGTCCTAGAGTCTTTCTATGGTGGTGCTTGATACCTTTCCTCCAGGGCGCCAGTGTCCCCAGAAGGAGATTTCTCCTGATCACGGTGCCTGCCTTGCCTGTGGGTCCATGAGAGTCCGTGTGGCCTCGATTCCATCTTAGGCTGGTGGGACGTGTCCGGGGCTCAGCACACCCCGTCCTCGGTTATACACTGCCGGGCGGCAAGAGCGTCGGTCCCCCCGTAATGACTGTGCATTAGAGCCTGATGTCAGGGGGACCGAATGTGTCTGAACCGAAGTGAATTCCAGGAGCCTGACAAAGCAAATGTTGGGGAGAAACGTGGGCTGAGTGCCTGCTATCTGGTCAGAGGAGAAGGGGCCTCGGCAGTTCCTGGGGACGTAACCTTTCAACCACCCTCTTGGTCCACACGTCATCCTCTCTCTGGAATTCTTGGGAACTGGGGCCACCTGAAGTCCCTTTAATCTTATGTAAAATAAAGTAGTAGGTCCATATGACACTACGAATAATCATTTATTGAGGGCAGTCCACATTTCAGAACTTCCCTTACGTATATTGTGAGTTTTAATCTTATGATATAGCTGTGTGGAAAATATTATTGTTACACTCATTTTATAGGTGAGGAACATTCTTTCCTTTTCCCCTCCCAGATGCTGATGTTAAATCCTTGCCAGAGTTCTTGCTCTTCACATCTGGCCCGACTCTTACCTCACAGACTTAATAACTGGTCACTGTTTCCAGGGCAAGTATTGACCGATCCACTCTGGATGGCCTCGGAATTTACATCTGGTTAAGGATAACAGCTTTACGTTTCCTTCTCTGAACTTAATTTAGTCCACAGAAGCCAGGGCAAAAGCTGCAAGGCTCACTGGGAAGTATAATACCAATGTTCTTTGAACATTTTCAATTTGGGCCAGAACATGGCTGAACCTATTATTACTTGGCTGGAGGGAAGTGACGACTGAAAAAAATCAAGGTCCTTAATTACCAGCACTAACAGCTACGCATGTTTTCAAGAAGATGGCAATTCTTCTTCCTGAGCGGAAGTCTGGAGAAGAGTTGTTCAAATGGGGGACAGTTAGTGGGAACGTCTTGTCATCTGTTTAGTTGAAGGCAGAGCTTTTTGGAAACATTTCCCTGTGGCTTTTTGTCACCAGCCTCTTCGGGACCATGTCTCCTACACTTGTCGCAGGCAAACCACGTTCCTGGGTCTCTGACAAAGTCATGTAAAGAATCCGTTGGAAACTCATGCATTTATCACTTTGTTTTCTTACCCAATTTAAAATGTCTTCCACGTCTTTCCTGAAGTCAGTTTTAGACTATGTCCACCTGCAAGAGAGAATTCAGAATGATGTCTTTAAACATGAGAGCCATCCTGTGGAAATAGCCAGACCGTTGGCGGTGGGTTTGTGGTGATGCAGCTGGCAGCTCGGCCTTGGCCATGCACAGGGCAGTGTGCCAGCCCAGGCTGTGACTACAGAAGGAGAAGACCCGCCAGGAGGACCAGACTGTGGGTTCTCACAGCTCTGTGGAGCTGAGGAGGGGAGCCTCAGGGCCACAGGGCAGAGCCAGGGCCCGTTTCTACCTCACCGGAGCTGCTATGGGAGCCACAGCGCCCAGGGCCCCACAGCGCCCAGGGCCACACAGCACCCAGGGTCCCATAGCGCCCAGGGTCCCACAGCGCCCAGGGTCCCACAGTGCCCTGCCCTGCAAAGCCCCATTCTGCATGGACGAGACCGGAATTCTATGGTTTAAAAAGACCCTGGGTGGTTCTTATGAACAGGCTGGTCCTGGCCCAAGGGCAGTGGGCTGTCGAGAATGGCATCATATGTAGACACAAACTGGTTTCCAATTCTGGTTCCTTTTTAAAATTTTTAAAAAGTTATGTTTATTAGGGTGACATTGGTTAGTAAAATTACATAGGTTTCAAGTGGACAATTCTGTAATATATCATCTCCATATTGCATTGCATGTTAGTTAACACTGAGGTTAAATTTTCCGTCCCCATGTATTTGACCCCCTTCACCCTTTACTGCCTGCCCCCCATCCATCTTTCCTCTGGGGACCACCGTCACCTAGACACTAAGTGTCTGGGGGAAAGTTATTCAAATTCTCTCAATAACTTCCTCTGAGAGTGTTGTCTGTTTTTTAATTTTCTGTGAGAATAAAAAACACTAAAGCAAACCATGTGTGTATAACTACAAATAGCAGGGTGCCTGGTACATTGTAGTCACACAGACTTACAGATCTGGATCTTCATTCATTTGTTCGTTCATTCAAGAATTTCACTGAATGCTACCAATGATATCATCACTGTCACTAGTAGTAACAGTGCAAGTATTAGTAGCAGTAATTACTCCTCGCTAAATATCATCCTGCATGCTGTATGTGTGTTACCTTCCTCAATCTTTTCCACCCCAATGAGGTAACACATGATTATTCTCATTTCCTCGATGTGGAAACTAAGGCATGGATATGATAAGAATCTTGCTGAATTCCCCCAGATAGTAAGGGCTGGAGCTGAGATGCGGCTCTGAGACGTGAGACCCTGCCGACTCTCACTGTGCTCAGCACCGAGTGTGCTGTGCAGTGATGTGCACAGTCTGGGGGACAGGTGATAAACAATAAACAAAGGGGTAATTTGCAAAGAAGAAAAAGCTAAAAAGTAAATGAACCAGAAACGAACAACCAGAATAATGAAGTGGGAATGAGGCTGATTTAGAGAGAGAGAGGAAGAGTCATCCTGAAGAAGCACTGGCAACATTTACGCTGGAACGTGAGGAAGGAGAGGGTGGGGCTTAGGCTGTATCAGGGTCCACTGAGGCTTTAGGACTGGACTGGACTGGGAGCATTTGGGGGTCCGTGTGGCCGTACCTTGTGCCCAAGCGGGAGACGGGCACACCCTGAGATCGGAAAGATGGGCAGAAGCCAGGATGTGTGAGGTCTCCCAGGCCAAGCTGGAAACGCAAATTTTATTTGAAGTACAGTGAGGAGCTGAGTGGTTTTAAACCAATTTATGCTGTTAGAAGATCATTCTCACTTTTGTTTGAAGAATAGATTAGGTAAGATATGGGGCAAAAGAGGAAGCAGAGGAAGCAATTATGGCAGCAGGGATCGGACGAAAGATAATGGTGATGTACCCTGGGTGAGGCAGAATTAGAAGTCTGGTTTTGAACCTATAAATTATGTCATCATTATAATTTGAGCAGGGATTTCGAGCAGACAGTGGATAGCTAAGAACAAAGCTCCAAGCAGAGAATAAAATGTAGACGTCAAGAGTGCAGCGGAGGCCTTCAAAGCCAGG
The DNA here is from genome assembly GCA_004024845.1 of Tonatia bakeri. NCBI lineage: Eukaryota > Metazoa > Chordata > Mammalia > Chiroptera > Phyllostomidae > Tonatia > Tonatia bakeri. Next base: position 64,154 of record PVIA01006029.1, on the reverse strand, counting down.
GAGAGTGCGCACACTCCCCGAGACTGGATCGGGAGGGAGGCTAAAAAAGGTGAAAAGGTGAGTGCCACTGAGGTCTGAGAAGACTTGCGTGTCTCCCACATTTGCAGGTTAAGCGAAGTGAAAGGGCCCAGTTACAAAAAGACAGATGAGTCAGCTGTAGAGGTCTGAGGAAAATCAGAACACGCCCCCCAAACCAGGAGAGATGGCGCAGAAGCCAGAGGGAGTCAGCCTGGTGTGGAATCCTGCTGGGACATGAAGGGTGATGGGAACAGGAAACATGCATTTAACCTGGAGCACCTGCCCCGTCATTGATCTTTAAAGTAACAGTTTCAGCGCAGTTCTGAGCAGGGTTCGGAATAGAGCTGTTGGAAGAATGGAGGGAAGGGGATGGAAGATGAGGTTCTAAGAATTTAGGCTCTAAAAGGGTTCAGAGAAAAGAGGCAGTAGCTGATATGTATCGTGGAGATGCATAATTTTTTCCTTTTTCTTGTCTTGCCTCCCCCCCCCCGCCCGCAAGATGGGAGACACTGGAGCCTATTTGGATACTTCAGAGCATGGTCCAACAGGGCATCGGGATATGAGGAAAACAGGGGGCACCCCAGGAGTCAAGGCCATCTTAGTGCAGGAGTCCAGACCTGCTCCTTTTACGAGGAAGAGCACCTCTTTCACAGAGTTCGGGTTCTGTCAGTGAAAGATGAGGTAACTTTTGCAAGCTGAAAATACAAGAGGGAAAGAAAGGTTGGGAGATTTGAAGAGGAAGATGCGGGATAGTCACAGGTGAAAGAGCAAGGGGCAGGTCACCAAGCACGGAGCAGCGGACTTAGTTGGGGTGGGGAGTCCATCTGGGGCCAGTGATCCCTGGCGTGCAGAGCCACCAGCCTGCCAGCGATGTGCGTCTTCTGTAGGGATACTGGCCTCCTGGGTGCAAACCAGCTGGGGCAGTTTTTAAGCTTGTCGGAGTTTTGGATCTGCAAAGGCAAACGTGATGGAGGAGAGCAAGCAGGGAGCTCAGAGTAGTTCAGTCTAAACTGGGTATGGAAGAAAACGAAGAGAGAAAAATAGAATGGTAAGAGTTATTGCCTCCATACTCTGTAAAGAGGTCCTTCTCCATAAGTTAAAACATTTGAGACATCTATCCTTCATACATACATACATCTTTACTTGTCTAATACATATATGTACTTACTATGTTCCAGGACTGAGCTAAGTGCTTTGCAAATACTAGCTCACTCAAGCTTCATAACCTTCACAATAACTCCGCAAAGCAGAAGGTATTATTGTACAGTTTTTATGAATGAGAAAACTAGGCATTGAGTAGTTGGGTCAGTTTCTAAGGCTGCACAGTCAGTAAAGGCCACAGGGTCTGAATCCAGAGAGTCTTGTTGCAGAGTTCATGCTGCTGTTAATGTGTGTAAAACTGTTCTATGAATTATTCTACTGGTATATCACAGCCATGATAAAAAACATATGCTGCTGAACTCCATGCACTCTGGAGCATGATATTAAGAATGTGGTGAAGACTGCGTATTTGCCACTTAAACAATCGAACAAGAAGGCTACAAGGTTGTAGCCAGAAAGTAAGGGTAGGTGTTTGCAGTTTCAGGGGTGGCTTAGTTTATACTGATAACAGGTGCAAAGTAAGCCTTTGGAATTGTGTGGCTAAAATGAAGTGCTGGAGAGTTCTTTGTGATAAGGAGTAAGGGAATTAGGAAGACAAGGGTTTAGCTGGGTCAGCCACAGAGACCCTGGGGGCAAAAGCAGGGGTGAGATGGAAGGTGAGATGATACCCCATCAGTTACCACCTTGACATATGAGGCCTGATCACCAGGAAATCAACAATGACAGCAGTGAAGATGAGAGATGGTGGAAGAATCGTCCACAGTGGATGTGGACCCAATTGTTAAAATATGAAGAATAGCCCATCCTACAAGCAGTTTTAGGATGTTAGATGGTGGAGGGCTGTAATATTGACTATAAAGGAAAGGTGACCCCAGGAGGCAGAAACTTGGGAATATTCGAGGATGCAATAAAAAATGCCTGGGCAGGATTAGGATTCTTCCTCCCACCCCACATTTGCCAGCAGCATCAAGGAAGGATTCCCAGAGAAGCTAATACTTGACTGGACTTTGGATTTTGCAAGAAAGAGATGTCGGTGATAGACATGGGGAAGGAAAGTGTTGTGATGATTGACACGGAGGCAAGAGAGAACAGGATACTGACTCAGTGTTGCTTGAGTGTCGATTATTAGGGGGTGGGGAGAGACTGAAGATGGAAGGAGAGGCCGGGTAGGAAGGGACTTGCATGTCATTGTGAGGAAGCTGAGATGTACCCTGCATGGGATGGGGGCCCACAGAAATGTTGTGAGCTGCGGCGGATCATTGTCAAGTTCAAACACAAAGGCAGTGTTGAAGACTGGTTTTATGGAGTTAGGATGGGAGAAGGGAGATCCGTTAGGAAGCTCTGAAACAGACCTGGTAAGACGTGATGGAGACCCAAAGTAGGGAAAGTGAGGTGCAGACTTAAAAAGAAAGTGAGAAAGTATAGGAATACTTAGAAGGGAAAAATGGCAAGACCTTGTTTGAGTAGTACGGGGCCAGGGAGAGAGGCGCTCACAGTGACTGATAGGTTCCCGGGTGCCCGGATGACCTGGGTGCTGTCCCTAAAAGCAGGAAAGACAGGGGAAGCAAGGTTATGGAGCGGTGGCTCTGCTGATGGGTGCTGAGTCTGAAGGGTCTGGAGGTTTCCCCGGAGGGTTGGGAGTCCAGAGGAAGAGAGCCCAACTTTTCTGTTGGCTCTTCCAGAAGAGCAAGAGAGTTTCTATCTTTTCTAGAAGCCTCTAGCAAATATCTTCCTGAGTTTTGTCGCCCTGAATTGGACTGCATGACCTTCCAGAATCAAACTTGGTGCCTGGATGTGGGATACACTTGTTTTATAAGACAGTCTTCACCAGACCCCATGACTGAGCCTGGGGAAAAGGTAGTTTTCCACAGGAAACTGATAGATTATCTGTCCAATACATGGGACCTGCACCACTGTCAGATGTGGAAATAATGAATAAATCTTTGTCCCACCCCCCAAGGGTCACCCAGACCATTGTAACATAGGGAAGGAATGTCAACCTCTGTCGAAGGGTATCGAGAAAGATTTGATAGCAGCTGTGACATTTGAGCTTGGTTTTTCAAGATTGCGCAGAACTTTTTTGCTGAGTAGAGAAAGTGGAGAGAGTGCATGGACCAGGAGAAAGGGTGTTCTGACAGCTACAAAAAAAAAAAAAAAAAAAAAAAAGCTTGAAGGCCAGAGGCCTAGACAGAAAGGCCTTCCTGGGCTTTTCAGGTGAATTTCCTTTTACTATGACTCAGACACCATCTCATTTTGACAATAAAAGTATCTTGTTTCTGTGTAGAGTTATAGAACATTGTCTTAATCTAGTTCACCTAACTTTTATTTTAACAACTCTTTTTTTAAATTCCATCTAATTTCAACAGTGGGAAAGGGAAAGGGCGTGTGTACTGCCTGGCGAACATAAGGGCTGTTAGTGTAGCTTCTGCCCAGCACAACCCATTCTTGGACACAAAGCGGTTATATGGCAGCTGTTTGATGCCAGCTTTGGAAACTTGGGAAACTTACTTAACCTCTCTGCACTTCAATTTTCTCATCTAGGAAATGAGAGATAATAACACTTTTGCTGCAGGCTCATTGCTAGTTTCAAATACTGTAACACATGTAAAGTGCCTTGTAGATTGCATCTTTCTCCCAAATCAGGAAAAGTTATCATCGTAATCATCATTATTATTATTCTGAGAGCCTCGGGAAAGTAACTGCAGCGCATCAGTTTAAGACCTCTGGAAGAGAAGTGGTAGTGACTGATCGCCCACGGAGGAAGCCGCAGGCTTCGAATCAGGCTGAGTGGTTTTTTTTTTTTTTTTTTTATAAAGTAGATAATCCATCAGCTGATTCTCTCAGGGGCAAAAGTGCCATGGCCACAATGCACAGGAATCAGAGGTTGGCTTCATCAGTAGCACAGACTGAATTTGGTGCGGAACTGAGGACATGTGAGTTCCTACTGTGCACAGAGCATGCGCTGGAGTTGTTTTTGTATGTTGTCTCATGGAGACCTTAAACAGTCACGTGAGGATTGGCGCTATTTGTAGGTAAGGAAATAGGGGTCCCGAATGCCCAAAGTCACATCAGTAGCAGCAAGAGGCAGAACTGGGGTCAGACTTTTGACAGTGAATTGGGCTCTTTCTGTTGACAACTGTCCCCCTTCTGCTGTGGTCCCCACAGCAGCAACCACAGCCATCACCTGGGTGCTGGTTGGAAATGCAATTCTGGTGTGCAAGAATACAGAGAATTCTAAACACATAATTCCCTATAGTAACTTGACTTTATATGCCTCTGATTTTCCACCAGTGGTCGCTGGCACCAATGCTCGGTGACATTGGTCAACAAGAGTTCCCAGTTTGGGGTGCGGTGAACAAGGAAACTTTATTCAGTGCACAGCAGCTCAGTTGTGACACAGCACGGTTGAAAACAGCGAGGCTGGCCTTAGAACAGCTCTGGGCCAGGCCTTTCAAGGCCAGGCCCCCTGCCCGCTAGGCAGCTCCGTTGTAGTCCCCCCTGGTCTGCTTCACTCCACTCTGGTGAGGCAGCTTCCTCCGTGTTTCAGCTCAGCCGGGGAGAATATGTTTCGGTCCTCTAGTGGAAAGGGAGAAAGTGTGCCCCCTGAACCAGCGGGAGCTGGCTAATGTGGACAGAAGTCTGTGCCCTGGTTCCTGATTGGTCCATCCTTATGCAAATAAGGGCTCCAAATCCATGCACTTTGATTGGTCAGAATAGATCCTCTCTGATTGGCCAGAGCTATACAGTTCCAGTTGGATGGGGAAAGTCTGAGTCCTACTAGTTGAAATAGGATTCCAGGAACTCTTTTATAAGGACTAGTTGAGCTGGCAGAAATATAGTTCAGGTAGGCAATTCAGCGTGGGCTTCTCTGTGAAATGCTGTTTGCGTGAGAGGCTCCTGGGCAGAAATGGCTGTGAGGCTGTTCTATAAAATTTGAGCCCAGGTAGCCACCAGGAGCCCATGTTACTAGGTGTCTTCTTTTCTCAGGGTTCACAATATGTATGTATTACAGAGTCAATAGACTAAAAATAATGAGACAGTTACTAATTAATCAACGTTCCAAATGTTTGTGTATATAATAAAAGTTAAAAACCTCTTTGGGGGAAACTTTCTATAGAAAAAAATCGGAAGTCACCTTATAATTGATACCACTTTATGTTGGTGAATACATGGCAATTTTAAGGCATTGTTGAAAGTATTATAAGATGAAACTTATGTTCACTGGTTAGAGTAAGTAGGTGGCAATGTAGTGGCAGTAATTGCAGTAACAGAATACAAAATAACAGGAGTCGTTTAGTGAAAATGCAACTTCTGAAGTCAGAGACCCACGCTTCAATCTCCACACTGTCTGTTAGCCGTTCCTTTATGCTGAGCAAATAAATGACCTCTCTCACCCTCAGCTTCTTTATCTACAAAATGGGACTAATAATAGTACTTATTATTCATGGTAATAACATTAAATGAGCAAGTATACGCAAATCTCTAAGCAAAATCCTGGCACATCTTAGCCTTAAGTAAATATTAGTTACTACTAATATTATTTGATATTGCAGTGCAGTTGTCCTATTTCTAAGCTATAAAAAGGCGGAAGAGAGTTTGGGGACCTGATGGCACTGTCAGTCACGTGCCGCAGATCCCCTGCAGGCCCGTATTCAAAGAGACTCACGTTCACACCAGAGATGGCGGCTCTGCGAATATAAATACAATCATTATCTTTTTTCTTCCTTGATTTCTTTAAGAGACATATGGCAGTTTAGAGTAGAACTACAGCATTGTGCAGTGCAGTGTGTAACGTAGATGTAATCTATAGGACAGCTAGCACAAGGAATGGGGGCACCAGTGGAGCTGTGTTCGGGGGGACGAGTCAAGCCCTGGAGCCACCATGTTGCAGTTGCGTGATCTTTGAAACACGATTGTGCTATTTTGAATGCCCAGTTTCCTGTGGGTCCAGAAGGGAGACCAGCACCAGCCCATGGGCCTGTAGACCAGCACTACGTGCTCATGACCTGGTGCTGCTGGAAGAGGGTGCCATGCCTTTGAGGCCCTTTCCTTTCATCTAAATATGGCCTTGATTATAAGCAGGGAGCATTTTCAAAACCCTCTGGAAAGATGAACCATTTCAGAGTCCCTTTAAATTAGGCGAAGAGTCCAAGTCAGGCTGTTCTAATTCCCTCCATCCCAGCCACCCAGAGCAAACAAATTACAATCTTTTAATATAGAAAAAGGGGTGAGGCTTCTGAATGCGTATGATTATGATATAAGAATAAGGTGACAGAATCTGTCAATAATTGTACTCATGACCATATAATAGCTTACATTATTCATGCACTTCCTATGTGCCATGCTTACTTGTAATAACTTTGTGCATCCCACACTAACCTTCTGGAAAGAGTTGGAAAATTTGGTGGGATATATGTAGCACGCAGTGAGTGTAGAGCTGGCGGTGGAAGGCTGGCTGGTCCCACAGAAAGGTCCTTCAAGTTCCTAAAATAACTACTGTTGGGGACCTGGCCGTCCGCTGCCCAGGCTCATAAAAACACTCACATGTGTCCCCGAGTTCATTGGGTTGGAAATGCTGGTTCAGGCTGAAGAAAGAAAAAAGAAAAAAAAAGGCTTCCAAAAGACTGATGAGTAAATCAGAAGCACAGTCTATCCATTCGCAATAAGAAATCACTGTCAAGCAAAATAGATATTTGTGCCAGTCTGACCGGTACATTCTCTCCCTGCCGGCAGCTCCGTGAAAAACAAAGCGAACAAACAAACAAAAGCCGAATGATAATTAGGAGGGCTCCTGTGAGGCAGCCGAGTCTGTCGACGGCCGAGTTAGTCTAACACATCCATTTCCAGGTGGGGCTTGTCCTCATCCTTCCAGATGGGCTTGGGGTCAGCAGACACTGATAGGATTGATTCTGCCCAAATTTGCTTCGGTGCCTTTCTGTTTGCTTCTGATTGTTTGGACACAAAGCCTGGAGTGCATTCCATCTGCGGGAGCTGGAGTGCTTTGTGATGACTTCCCTGTCCCTGTTCTAAGGCAGCCATTCGCGCCTAGGGCCCACAGGTCAAGTTCAGCCTGCCCTCTGACAGTGCACTGCTTGAGAACTAAGGACCCTTTCTACGTGTGTGTGAGTGAGAAAGAAATCCAAAGAAAAAGAGTATTTTGTGGCACGTGAAAGTGATAGGAACCGGAAACTGTGGTGTCCACACACCGCTGTATTGCAGCACGGCCGCACTCACTCGTTCATGCATCGTCCAGGGCGGCTCTCAAACTACCAGGGTAGAACTGAGTGGCTGCAGCTGACCGAGTGGCCTGCAAACCCTGGAGCATGTATTGTCTAGTCTTTTACAGAAAAACCTTGCAGAGCCCACCCAAATCCATTATTTCCATTTTATTAAGTAACGTCTCAAAAAGTGATCTTTTTATCTTATCATCTTGAGGGGGCTACATAGAGTAGCCCATTTCCACTTAACTCATGTTGGGTTACCTACTGCTATTGCCATAAAGTCTTGATTAAATCTGGAGCTAGAATATAAAGTTATTTGATCACAATTGATAACGGGTCATTTCTTCAGCAGCTATTGCATGCTAGGAGCTTTGTGTAAAGCTCTTAGTTAATCCTCAGAATCACCCTGGGTGATGTCTCATTGTACCCATTTTTAGGGATGAGGAAACTGTGGCCAGGACGTGACTTTCCCCAAGTTCACCGGTGATTATCGGCAGAGCTGGAATTTGAACCCAGGCTGCCTGTCTCAACCCTGCTTTTCTCTTTCTGGTCACACTGTCATCTCACATTCATAAGCCACAAGCAATTAGGAAGGTAATGATTCATTTTCTGGCAAAACACATTAGAAATAACATCAGGTTTTATTTCCCAAAGTTGTATTTACCATACAGTCCCACCAAGTTCATGGCTAAGCATTTTCTGTTTCAGGAGTGATAGAATCAAGTGTCACAGCACAGACAGGCAGGTAGTGCAAGGGGGTGACCTGGCTTACGTGTAAGAACCATCTTGTGGTCCTTTTTGCTTAATTTTTAATTGTTCAGTTTCCCATTTTTACACCCACAAGGGCAGAGAGGATATTGTTTAAAGACAAGGAGTAATTCAAGCTCTCGGCTTGTGGTGAGGTGGAGACCACATCCTATCTAAAGAGACCCCCCAACTGCTAGTGTGTGCAATTTAGGACCTGAGTTTCCAGGTCTTCGGTTTTTCAAGGGAAGCCATAGGAGTACATTCCCCCGACTCCCGCACATTACATCATGTGGATCTGAAACACAGTACAGGCCCAAAAGTATCTTCAGATGGAATATGGCCTGTGGGCTGTTGGGCTGTGACCCCTGGGCTATTAATGCCTCCTTCCCTCACCCCACATTGCTCTCCACGGTGAAGGCCCTCTAGCAGGGTCCCTCCTGGGTCTCCACCCCCCAAAGACTGGCTCCTTTGTTCCCCCAGAGCCATCTGAGGAGGACTGAGCAGTAAAAGCCGGCATGAGGCTTTAATCATCCAAATGGCCCTTTTAGCACTAACTTCCCTCCTAACAGTTCCAGCTAACAGGCTTTGATCTCCCTCGGGGCACTGCCTCCTGATTAAAAGTCTTTTCTGCCTTTTAAAACTCCTCATCCAGTTCTGATGTTCCCTGCCAGCTAATTTGGCTGGCTCTCCCCACTCCCTTCTCCAGTCTGTAGGGAGTACAAGCCCCAGGAACACAAGGCGTTTGCTTGCATTTGTCTTCTCCCTGTTCTGGATGTCGGTGTCCCCGAGCAGAGCTCGGGGCGACCTGTCCCGTGAACACGAGCCCACTCACACCATGTGCCTCCTCTTGAAGCCTCATAACACATCCTGGGTCCTCCTCCTAATGACTTAATTGTTTAAACAAAAATAGTAAACCGGTTTGAGCTGGAACAAATCTATTTTTGTGGCTACTGAATCAGCATTCAAAAACAAAATCTTTTGAACTGAACCTGAACCCTGCCAAATCTCTTTTTGTTTGGGACTCAGATTCAAACAATTTTTGAGAAGGGACCTTAATGAGGGGCCACTGTGGCATGGTGATCGGAAAGTCTATTGGATTCTGAAAGGCTTGTAGTCTGCCGCTCTCGCCCAGTTCCCACACAAGGGCTCGTGTCCTGGAGGGGCCGCAGCAAATTGGCTGGGCCCAGCCCTGGGAGACAGCATGTTTTTACCTATCTTTGGAGCCACAACTTACTCAGCTTTGTGTCCTGGATGGTAGGTACAGAGTAGGCACTACGTGGATGTTTATGGAATAAATTGTGGATGGATTCCCAGAAAACTTTCTCTTCTATATGGCCCCGGTGTTTATTGCACTTGCCCTCGCCATCTGTATCTTGAGGTCAAATCGTAGAAGACCTAAATTCCTCAGAAAAGCTCCCACTTGTGTAAGCACCTAGGCTTTTCCAGAGAATGAGGCAAATCTCATGAATGGACTAGTTGTTTCTTCCTATAACCTGAGTTTATAAAACATAAAAGCATTTTCTAAACATATGGAGAGCAGCCAGAAAGAAAATTGAACTCAATTTAAATGTCAAAATGTTTCTTAAAACAAACTTTTGCTGCACATAGAGGAAGCACAGAAGTAACATCAGAAAAACAGAACTAACATTGCCCTTGGATTCTTAGAACTGTGACATTGTCACATAGCTCATAGAGGCCAGGAGGAGTAGCCAGCCATGCCAGGTAAATGTTGCAACATCTCTAGGCCAAGGGCTGGGTGTGAGAGGGGAGAGATGGAAAAATGCTGAGACCGAAGGTGCATGTAGGAGGGTAGATGTTTCTGGAACTAGACCTCATTCAGCCAGGCTCTGGAGTCATCAGCAGAAAGTGCTGAGGCCACCATGGTGTGCAAACCTGGTGATCTTATTAATCCCATTGTCACAGGTGGCGCACGTAACCAGGTTCTTAGTGATCGGGACAAAGAATTGAGCCGAACACACGGAGTTTTTAGTATAAAGAAAGAGGGAAGATTTATTAAGTGATAGTACACTCCACAGAACTTGGGAGCAGGCCAACTCTGAGCAGAGAATGACCACATGGGTTGGGCGGATTTTCTTCTTATAGGGCGGAAGCTTCCCGGCTAGTCTGTGGCGGGCTTCTATTGCGCAGGTACAAAGAGTTACATTTCAAAGCTACTGCGCATGTGTGGTTTCCCAAGATTTTCTTGATTGGCTATTGGAGAAGGGAGTCCCACAATGTTATTTTATTATAATGCTATTATAATGAATCAGGGGTAGTGCGCAGGCGCATTCCA
>PVIA01006029.1:0-53674 GCA_004024845.1 Tonatia bakeri | reverse complement strand
ATGGTTCCTGCCTTCAAAGCAGAAGCAGGACATACAGCTGGTAGAATTCAGCTCAAAAGACTTGGATGGGTAAGTATCTCATGTCCAGAGCTCTCTCCCAGTGCACCTGGCTTACTCTGCACAGCTCCACTCACAGTCCTGGTTTCACAGGAGCCTCACTCTCAGGATGGGCGGTGAGAGTGATGGGGGGCTCCAGAGCTGGACGATTTTAGTTCTAGGTAGTGGTTAATAAGCCTAGTGGTGCCTGCATGTGACAGCTACTGTTTCAGGAACTGCAGGTACGGCCCCTCCTGGCTCCAGGAGACAACAGGCAGTCTGACCTCTGTGCTCCAGGAGAGACCATAGTGATCAAGGTGGTGTCCGAGCCATTGAGTTCAGGGAGAGGCCTCCCGCCGCCCAGGACCCAGATGAAGAAAATCTCCCAAGACACAGGACGCAGGACCCAGATAGAAAATCACCAGTCAACGGATGAAAGGATGTCAGGGAAATTTCTGGACTGCATCTTTGATTAACCTCTTTCCTGAATTTCAAATCCCTTATCTACACTTTTTGTTCCCTTGAGTTCTAAACCCCTTGCCTACCCTTTTCTTCTCCTTATGAAAAGGGGTGGTTTGAAATGGAATTTAAGATGGTCTGAAGGGTACAAACCCGCCGTCTTCCCAGACTGCTGGCCATCTGAATAAAGTGCCCATAAAGATTCCGTCCTTGTCTCTGCTTACTGGTTCCAGGGGTGACAGGCAGCACCAATGCTGACTTGACCTTTCCGGTTTCAAGAGCATCACCTGGGAGGCAGGAGTGTCTCCAACTCAGCAACTGGTGTGTCTCTCTAACCAGCTGTACGAACTAGGATGAAACAGGAAGACACTGTCTGACACCCCCTCCCCCATCCCAATCACTCATATCCAGCCACACAGCTCCCGAGCCCCTTCACTTTCTGGCGTTTCCCTGCCCCTCCCAGCAGTTTCGACTCTGAGCATCTTCAACCTGGACTGCTGCAGCAACCCCCAAGGTGGTCTCCTACCACTCTGTTCACCTTTCTCTAACATGTTGTTTTCTTCTTTCTTATACTTCACTCGAGGATACGTTTATTGATTTCAGCAAGAGGAGAAGGGGGAGGGGGGAGGGGGAGAGAGAGAGAAAGAAAGAAACATTAATTTGAGAGAGAAACATCAATTGGTTGCCTCCCATACGCACCCCGACCAGGGATTGAACCTGCAGCCTAGGTATGTGCCCTGACCAGGGTTCGAACTTGTAGCCTTTTGGTGCACGGCACTCATCCAGGGCTATCATGTTGTTTTCTCATATCACATTGCCCAGTGACTTCTTGTGCTTCAAGATGCAAACTAAACTCCTCCATCTCATCATCACCCCTCCCTCTCTGCTCTCTCTGGTCACGTGCCTTCTCTGGGTTTTATGAACATGCCCCGTAGATCCTTTGCATACGCTGGAAACGTGCTCACCCTCCTCTTTCCTTTGCCTCGTTAATTCCTTTTCACTCCCCAGAATGAAGTTCAAATGTGAATTCCTCAAGCTAGATTTCCCCAGGGACCTAGTTATGTGATTCTTATTATCCTTTGCTTCCCCTCAGCCTTCTGTTCTTCACTGGTAAAGTGGAAATAATACTAAAGCTCATCTGTCATGAATACATTAGGACGGCACTCGAGAAGCGCAGAGCGCGCGACCAGTACGTGGTGAGCCCTACATGGATGAGCTGTTGTTGCCATCGGGCATCACTATGGTTAGTGGCAGCAGTGGTTGCTGTCATGGGTGGGCTTGCATAGGAGCTAATGACATGAATCAGCCGAACTGCCTGGGTTCAATCCCTGGCTCTGGGTCTTACTAGCCACATGAATTTGCAAAAGTTACTTCACTTCTCAGCACCTGTAACTACATTGCAGACTTCTTTTTTTTAAGATTTGATTTATTTATTTTTAGAGAGAGGGGAAGGGAGGGAGAAAGAGAGGGAGAGACATCAGTGTGTGGTTGTCTCTCGGGCATCTCCCTCTGGGGTCCTGGCCTGCAACCCAGGCATGTGCCCTGACTGGGAATCGAACTGGCGACCCTTTGGGTCGCAGTCCACACTCAATCCACTGAGCTACACCAGCCAGGGCACATTGCAGACTTTTGAGGACTGAAGGAGTGGATACACGGCTGGCACTCCAAACAGCCCGCAACACGTGCAGTGTTTGCGGAACTCCTCGGTGAGATTTCTGCGTCAGGATTCGCCAGGGCTAACACTGGGAACTGGGTTGGGGAGCTCAGGGGACGCATTTTTTTTTAATGTATTCCTCAGAGATTTAACAGCAAGCATTTGTCAAAATATGACAGATCTGTGATTGTACCTCATTGTGAGCCTCCAGGTTCTTGGAGAGTGCACATTTCATTGAATTGCGAGCCAGGCCACTTCTCTTCCCTCATCCCCCTCCTTTCCGTGGTGCCACAGCATGTCCCTGGTTAAAAAGCCAGATAGCAGGAACCTAAACAACAAAACCAAGAAACAAGCAAAACATAACCAAAGACACTGAAATAGAGAACAGGCTGACAGTGACCTGAGGGAGAGGGGAGGGAATTTCAGGGGAATTTCAGGGAGAAGGGGAAGAGCCTACAGGAACAAGTATAACGGACACATGGATAAAAAACTAGGGACAGGTGGAAATGGGAGGGGGGAGGGGAGGGCTGAGTGGGTGGACTGGGATGGGAGTAAAAGACAGAAAATTGTACTGCAACAACAATCAAAATAAAAAAAAAATAAGCCAGATAAAACGCCCTCCCACAGGAGGTGAAGCCTGGCTTGAGGCATCATGCCAGGATCATTTCCCATGATTCCTGGTGGCGCTTTGCTAATAGAATCCCTATGCTTACCTGTATGTCGCTGTTCACCTGTGGGCGGCATGCCAGTTGAGTTCCTAATTCCAGGGTGCAGCACTCAGGTTTTAGCTCTGAATCTAGAGCATTACCTCGCCCAGAGAGGATAACTTCCCGACAGACCTATCTGGACTAGATACATGTGAAACAGAAATATAAATTGGATTGTGTCAATTCATTACATGATAATGGGGACCTTTGCTTTTCTCAGCCACCCCCTCCATCAGCAGTAATACTAATAACAATGAAAGCACCAGTACTTATTGAGCAGCTACCACTTGTGAGTTACTTCCTGTGGATAATCTAATTTAATCCTCAATAACCCCTTGAGGTGTGTTCTCTACCCTCCTAGGAAAGGAACATAGAGCTGTAGTAGCTTAAATAATCCCCCAGCAGTCACCATACTAGTCAAGATTCTTTCAACTGCAACAGACAAGAACTCAATTCAGGCAGGTTTAGGAGAAGGAGGACTTGGAGGGTGGGGGGTAGACTCATCAGCTTGGGAAAAATAGTAGAATCTGTTCCCAAGGAAATCCTGTGGGACCCAGGCCCTCAGAGACAGGAACTAGGGACGCTCTGTGCCACCACGGGCACTATGTCATGCCCTCTGTGCTCATTTGTCCCTGCTTGTGCCTTCTGGTCTCTCTTGTAGAGAAGTTCTCACATAGGAGGAGGAAGCGCTCTGGTGCACCTGGTGTCAGCCATGTGCCCGCTGCTTGGACTTGTCCAGGAAGATACTGTGCAAGGGGGAGGAAGGAGGAGCTGACCAAACGGAGGGGCACCCTGTTAACCAGGCCACAGGGAATGGAAAAATGAGTGCAGTCAAAAAACCCAGTAGCTTTGCTGTGCATTAGATTTGCAGAGGAAGAGGACAATGGCAGTATGGATTCACCTGTTGTTGTCGAGAAGCCTGCTACCTTGTCCATGATAATTCTCTGTCACCACACAAAGGCAAATTTTTCAAAAGCTTCCTGGACAGGAGAGTGGGTGCCTGGAGCAGTTTCAGGAGGAAATTTCATTTGAAGTGTAGGAAAGCCAGACAGGATTCGGTGGCTTGCCCCCTCGACTCTGACCACCCATTCTTTGCTGTGTGTTTATCGCTGAGCAAAATAACGGTGGTAATCACTGCCATGGCAACCAAATCTAACTAGCTGTGTATCTAGGACAAGTTCATTACTGTATCTGAGCCTCAATTGCACTATCTATGATGTGATCTTGTGCTAATAAGGGAGGAACAGGAGACTGAATCTAATAATGTGCTGGAAGCACCCAGCAGCGTCAGTGACCCAGGGAAAGAAGGGGCCAGCACACAGATGCCGGCTGGGCTGGCTCTAGTCTGCATGCGCTTCACTGTTGGGAATTGCTGCCTCCATCAGCGCACTTTTTCCTTGGTTTGGGAGGCTTCTGTGGTCTAATAATTCAAAAAAGAAAAAGCTTTCATCTTCATCACGATTGGGACCCCCACTCGGTAATTGCTTTCTTCATCAAATAGTTGGTTAAACTCAGTAATTTTTAAAAAAAATGTTAAGCATTTTATTTGAAATAAAGGTACCTTTGTACATTCATCAGTGAGTTTTAAAAGCCAGAACCAAGTCCTTGTCTTTGATAGAGACGCATTCACTAGTGTTCCCTTTTCTTTCCGGGGTACATTGTGTCCGCAACTGACCCACCACGTCCAGTTTGCATGACTCTAAATCAGAGTAGGGATCTAAGGACACATTCTGTAGCAACATAAGGTAGTATCCTTTCAAATAATTTTTTTCTTGGATTATGTTTACCGTCGTTTCACCCATGCCCACTTTCATTGCATTTTTAAGCTACTCTCTCACCACTATCTCTTCAAATCACTCAACTAGGTCTTCCTAGAAACGCAAGTCTCTCTTTACTGCTACCCCATCAGTTCACATATTTAGTTACATGGTGCAATAACAGTAACAAGCGCAGCTGCCAGGAATGGGTTGAAATGAACACACCCGGATCCCGGTGAGCCAGTGCACCTGAGCGTGGCCGACCTTCCCGGAGACATTGGTCCATGTTCTACCGAGGAAATAACGGCAGACACGTGACTTCCTAGGCAAAGTCAGATTAGGAAACACAGTTGGTTAAAATTTCTGCTCCCTGCTGTGTTCAACAGCTCTGGATTTGCAAGTTCAGTCTGAAGAGAAGGGAGGAGGTTCTGAGGTTGAATTTGGAGCTGTGAGTCATGCATAATACCGTTTTTTTCCTGCCCACCACCAGCTCCCCTGTGGCTGCTCTTCTGCGTTGCCATCATCAGAACTTGAAGTACCTCTACCCAAGTGAGGGTCTGAATAGTCCTTCATGCTCAGCTCTCTGGCTGTTGTGCTAATGTGTTTTTCCCAAGGGGATAAAAATATCCCTGAGAAGAAACACTGGATTCCCTGTTGACTCATTCCCTGGCCCAAGAGACCTTTGATTAGTTATTACTCATTTTCCAACTTGACTTCAGTAGAGGCTAAAAAAAAATGGCCTCCATGGAAACTACTTGTAATGAGATGACTCATGCTTGGAACATGGGGCACCGAAATCTCAGCGATCACCTAATGGCATCCCCAGGCCAGACCTGCTGCTCATCTCAGCGTGGCGTGTCTTTTGGGAAAGCTTGGATATGTGGTCTTTACAAGTCAATAAATGTGAGGCCAACTCAGAAGAACTGACAGAAGAGTTCAGAACCACTGAGTTTAGTTAGGAAGAAAAAGATATGTGCTATCTCAGACTATTTTGTTGTGTGAAAAAGTTTAAACCATAAATTTTAACCCATCAGGTTGCTCACAAGGGCTAATCCAGCTGGAGTTTATACACTGAGCTTCTGTCTCAGTACCCAAGACCTGGAGTTCATGTCAGGATGTGGTTTGCTGACCATGACTTTGGAAGGAAGGGGACCTTGGAAAAAGGCAAATCTGTGCAGAAAATAACTACAAATAGTGTTTCACATGCTAAGTGTACTTATCATTTTAAAGGAAACCTTGGGTTATTGACATTGGCGACTCATTGTTCCGTGATAGAACCCTGTGGAAAGAAACAACGACAACCCAGTGTCCCCTTGACATCCACGAAACAGTAGGTGCCTTAGTGCAGTTGCTGCTTTCGTGATACCGCTTTGCCCCTTAATTTTTGTCATCCAGTATCATGTCAGATCTGCATGTTCTTAGCCAGTGATATGACGGTAAGCCCAGTGGCGGCCTTTAACCTTGACAAATACTTTGCCTCTTATCTTATGGAACTCCAAGCTGCAGTTTTGTCATCTGTAAAACAGGGTAAGGAGAGTGACCTCACAGACTTGTCGGTGAGGATTAGGTGAGACGCTGTGCTCTTGGGCACCTGGTGTACGGCCCACATGTAATCAGTGCCAGCTGTTAGTTCTCGTGTGAGAGTCTGAAGGCAGACACTGTGACCTGAAGGCAAATTGCAGGTATAGTAAGTCCTCCCATAACATCATCGAGAGTTTCTGCAGCTTTAAGCAACTGACACATCACAAAACTGAGTTTTACCATAGGCTACATAATTGATCTAAACGAGTTAAGTTCCCATGGCATCTCATCAAGGTTAAAATGAACCAACACTGAACAAAATGACAAGGACCTGCTGTGCATGTTGATGTTAAATAAATACACTTGTGATTTTGTAAACACAAGATCTTGTAATGACGGGCTTTATATGAGTTGCAAACAGACAATAGATTCAGTAAACTGGTATTTGCAAGGAGCTTCACTTGATGTCTGGTACATGATTATTAGGAAATTTTATTCAGTCGTATTCTCATGCATTCCCATCTTGAACACCATCCGTTCGTGTGAGCACTCACAGACACACCTTGCACTCACCTGGCCAGATGAGCATATGGCAGGACCAGCCTGCCTGCGATCAGACAAGCAGAAGATTGCAAAGTGGGCTTTCATCTGGAGTGGTCCAGGCAATGTCCTTTATATCTCAGAATGCCTTTTTTATTAAACCAAGTTCAGGAAGCTCACTCACACTTCCCTTTATTTATTGATATCTGGCATAACAGTGAATAATATTACGGAGGTACCTAGTTGGTGAAGATTGATCATCCTGTGGAGCCTTCTGCCAGGTTTCTCTTCAAGCAGTTGTACGCACGTGAAAACTGAGTTTCTGGACACCCCCTTTGTAAACCTGGCTTGTTCTTCACTTTCCTTTTCTATACATCGTTCTGTGGGTGGGGGTGGTCCAGCAGAGCCTCCTCGAGGGCAGGAATGTTGGACTGTTTCCCAGCGGACTTCATCCTACATCGGGCTTCCTACTCTAGACACGTGTTTGATGTGTGAATGCATGAACGCTTTCCTGAGATTTTTCTGTAACTCCGACGACAGCCTCTGGATAGATATCCCAGGTTCTTTCCTTTCTGGGATCTCTTTGCTCATTAAACAGAATTTTATTAAATAATAACACAGCAAGAAACAAAGCAGCTCTTCCCGGTCTCAGAGAAGGAACGCAGGGGGAGCGGGCTCTGCTTCTTTCCAGTCCCCTCTGACTCTGACTTCCTGTTTCTGCTGCGAATTTTCTCATTTGTCTTTCTTTTCTTGCATAACATTTTTCTTTACTCCCCTGCCCAACCTCCCCAACCCTGAAACTGGATAACTTCTTATTATTTCACTCTTCAAAGTTTATTTGACCCAAGGTTATGTATAGTAAATTTCACTGAAGGTCTATGGCAATGGAGATGGACTACATCCCCCCAAAACACAGCAAATTACTTGAAATATTCTACTGTACAACTTGTGCTTGGAAGGACCCTATTCCTTTTTGTCACCAGGGAGTTTTCTCCGGCTCTCTCTCCTACCAGTGTTCAGGTCTCCTGCCGTCATTCCGGGGCCTTCTCTCTCCTCAACTCTCCCTCCTCTTTGCTCTAGTTCACTCACCTTTCACCCCATGGTCCGGTCCTCATCTCTGTCACCCAGCCCTGGTGTGTCTCCCCACAAAGGCCAGGTCATCTCTGAGAGTTCTGAGGTTGGCTCTTAAATGAACCATTTTTCCCCCTTTCTTCAAACACATGTAAAATATGGGGTGGGGCAAAAGTAAGTTTACAGTGGTTCACAAGGAAAACAATACACTAATTGATAAATAATAATACAAAAATAAACTCTGTGTTGTACATGCTCACAACTGTAAACCTACTTTTGCCTTACCCTGTATTTCGTGTCAGACTGGCAGACACTGTTCGCTAGAATTTTTCTTATATGTATTTTTATAATCAGCATTATTTATGTACTTGCTAACTTATTTTTAAGGAGACTTATTTATTTATTTTTATTGTGTATCTGGCCATCTGTTTTAATATTCACTCATCACCGCTCACATCACAGTTACCGAGTCGACCTTGACCTGTTTCCACGGAGGAGCTGGTTTTTGTCCTCATCCCGTTCTGCCTCTCTGCGAAGTCTAGTCGAATGATCCCCTGCAGCTCCCCTGTCAGTGAGGAAGTCCTGTCTTTTCCGGGTTCTCCTCTAGGAAAAGACTTCCTCAGGCCGATCAGTGTCATAGAGACAGCGGTGTCCCATCCGACTGCATTCCTTCCTTGGACACCTAGCCAAGGTCAAGTCTGATCAGTGCCTTTTCCAGCCTTTTCTATACTGACTCCATCCTACCTCTTGCAACTCCCAGTTCTTCCCTTTTTTAAGTTTTTTTCTCTGATGCTGCTGTTTTTTCCCTACATAATCATCCACATTGGTTCATTATTGTCTATCACTTTATTATGTGGCTCCTTCTTAGCTCATCCAAACTGTCGCTCTCGTGAAGAGACCAAAGAAATATAATTATAATGCAAAAACAGCAAGAAAAGGGTTGTGTAATTAACACACAATTATGTGAATTACAGTGTGCAAAGCATTGTGGTAAGCACTGAGTGAAATTTATAACATAAACTCTGCCTGCAGTAATTTTATAGTTCAGTAGAAGAATAAGCATACTCGAGGAGAAAATTATAATGAAATTATAACTAAATTAGACATTGGTAAAGGTGATAGGAACAGCAATGTACTACAGAAAGAAATTCAAAGGTTGTGAATTTCCTAAATGACTTCCCCTCACTGGGGTTTTCACCCAGAAATTAATCTTCTGATGTCTCATTTCTTGCTAGCGTGTCGGTAGCTAACAATCAGGAAAAGGGTTACCTCTCCATGATAAATCTGAATGCTGCCATTTTTCTGACTGTAAAGGAAACAGCGTCTTTTCCAGAGATTGCATCAGCATGCAAGATGGAAAAAACATCTGACTTGCCTTAAAAAATACCTGTGTGTGATTTCTCGGTTTGCCCGGAGGTAGAATGGTGACTAATATAGCCATTCCTTAATTTCCTCACTCCACTTCTCTGCCTGCCATCTGTGTGATGGGGATAATAGCAGAGTGGTTGAGACCAAGCAGAGCAGGCAAAAACATTTCAAAATTCGGGAAGCACTGGGAATTAGGTGCATTATTAACGTAACTGAATGAAAAATCTGTAAACACAACTGAGAAACTAAAATTCCAGCCTCAATCAGCCAAGAATTACAAAAATGTGGGTGAAAGAGTCATCACTCTGCACCATTTTGAATGATTTCATCTAGACTTCCCTGTGTCTACTACCTTCAGGGACAATTTTGTGTTTCACGTATAATCTTCGCTCCTTTGTTAGCGCCACACACAACATTTACCCTTCCAACAATGCTCAGGGAACATGGTGATTTGCTCATCTTTGAGATACCCAGGAAGGCTCATTATCTCAGAAGGAGAGTGGCTTTTATGAAAGGCACAGGATTCAGTGTCTAGAGCCAAAATGAGGTAGTCAGCAGATAATATTATAAGTAATGATAATAATAAGGCTTTGCCTATACACAATTTTTTCTCTCTCAAAACCCATATTCTGGCTACATAACATTTTCTTTTGATCCTGAGTAACTAAATAATTCTAATACATTATGTGTTTTTTATATTGATCAATTGAGGGAAGATAGGAAATAATTATAACTATCATAGGAGTACTTTGTACACTTAGTAACAGTTATAAGTAATTGCTAATATACTACTACCCAAAATCTTATCACAAATTATAGCTTAATATAACGTAATCTTTTATATGTGGAACAGTATCAAGTACTTGTCAGTTTAATGTTAATTTAATTTCAATCCTTCAAGCCAGAAAATTATTTTTTTCTTAATGCACTAAAATAAAAGAATTTTATAACTTCTCCCACTAGCTTTTTCAAATATTTGACAAAGAGATTTCTTCTTTATTCTTAATTTTGCTTTTGGTCACTTTATTAGAATCATAACTGAAAACACAGAGAAATGGACTATCGTTATCTTTAAAATAACATGTAATATGTCCACAGATAATGAAATTATTCACCATCTTTATTCCTCATATTCTTCTAGGCTCTTCTCCCAAGCTCAGGATAAAACTCACTCTTGCCATGACTTACCTTCTCCGCTCCTCCCTGTCCAGGTGTGTATAAAACCTGTGGCCACACCCTGAAAATACCCACATTGATTACTTCCCCAACCTCAACTGAGCTCCTTCCCAAAGCCGCCACAGCCTGGCGGAGGCAGATGGAATATGGAACGCAGTATCATTTTGGTGTGTGTGCGAGTGTGTGTACAACTCTCTCCCACTTTGCAAAAAATGGACGAGTGACACTGCTTCTGGTCATGGTAGCATGGGGGGCGTGGGCGAATGTTCTCCATCACTCCAGAAAACAGGAATGAACTGGGTAAAATTATTTAAAACATAAATTTCAGGGCCCAGGAGATTGACCAAAGACAAGTGGCAACCTGAAAAGGTTGATTCCGGATCACTCAATGCTTCATTGGTAATTAGTGGGAAGCTCATGGCCACCTTACTGTAGGGCCACCCCCACTTCAGAGACTGAAACCTCTTGCTTTGTCAGACAGAGGCCAGGCTCAGTGCTGAGGCGGTCACAAAGCAGCTAAGAATTTAATGGGATTTTGATAATGAGAGCCAGGAGATCTGTAGAACAGACAATAAATGTGCCACTTGTGTCTGGCTGATTGGTAAACTACACAGGTATGTGACACCCCAGGGAACCCAGAAAGCTTAGAGAGGTGTGCAGACCTGCTTTGCCTTTGAACGCATTTCTCATGTCCAGGACAGCTAGGACTGAAAGACTGGCAGTAATGAGTGTTGGCTGGTTACGGAGCATCCGCAACCCTCCTCCCTGGTTAGCCAGAGTGTATAGAACAGTGCAGGCTCTTTGACAAACACATCGGCCACTTCTTAAAGAGTCAAATACAAGTTTACCATATGACCCAACAATTCTGCTGGCCAGGAGAAATAAAAATCTGTGTCTGCTGATCAACTGTGTGGGAATATTCATAGCAGCATTTCCACAATACTTCACACTGTGAAGAACACGTAGGTCCGTGAACTGCCGAATGGATAAAGGAAACGTGGTATCTCACACAATGGACTTGTGCCGAGCAGTGGAGAAAGAGCAAACTGCCGAAGCACTAGCAACACAGACAAACCCGAGACATGTCGTGCTAGGTGAGGAAAGGCAGTCCCAGAGGCCCCCTTGCTGTGTGTTGTATGGTCCTCTAAAGAGTGTGAAACTACGGTGGCTGGAAGCCAACAACCAGTTCTCAGAGGTCGGTGCTGGAGGCTTTGATTGACATCCAAGGGGTATCAGGGACTTTTGCGGAGAGATGGAAATGTATTAAGCTTTACAATGCTGAGAGTCACATGACTATATACAGTTACAGAAAGTCTTCCAACTGTGCAGTTAAAATGGATAAATTTTATTATATGAAAATGACACCTCTATAAAGCTATCAAAACATGAATTAAAAACGCTTTTCTGGACCTGGATGGGTAGCTCAGTTGGTTAGAGCATCAGTATGGATACGCCAAGATTGTGGGTTTGATCCCCAGTCAGGGAACGTGCAGGAATCAACCAATGAATGCATCAGTAAGTGGAACGACAACCTGACTTTTCTCTCTCTCATTCTCTCAAATCAGTGACTGAAGATTATGGAAAAGTCCTTTTCTGATTTCCTAGTAATTTACATAAATGAAGGGAGGTGTTGAGAGGCCTAATGTTTAAGTCCCTCTTTGCAGTTTCCATGTTCCTGTGTGTTATTATTTCCTCAGTTCTCATCAGTTTCCCCCACACCTCTGCTGCAGTCTCTGGGGAGAGACCCTGACGAGGTACACACAGCCCTGGAGTAGTGTCTGTACCCCGGGGATTTTATTAATGCTTTATATTGAAGTTTGATTTATTAAATGACGGTTTTGCTGACATAATCTGTTTATGATCTGCTGTGATTTCCTAAATGTGTGTTTCTGTGTTTTGCAAGCGTTCTCTGTTTTATAAAATCCATGGGTAACGAAAATCCTGTATTTCTGTTTTTGTACTTTTTAAATCATTATGTTACAGCATTTGGCTAGCTTTCTTTAGTCCAGCCTTGCCCAATTCCAAACAGAATACCTGTGGGAACTCAGGATATTATTATAATTTGTAGCTACATCCAAAACTAAGGCTGACAGTCAACATATTGCCAGACCATAGGGAGCACTTTTGTTAATTAAAAACATACGAAGCAGAAAAGAAAATTAGAATATAAAAGAGACAGTGGCATATGGTTTTCACCTAAGGTGAGAAAAACATTTTTGCCTAAAGTGTAAAGAATTGTAAAATTTTTCACCTGACATCTTAGCCTGCGGATCAGAAACTCAAGCACTCTCAGCCGAAAATGGGACATTTATTTCTCTGCTGTAGTAAGTGATTATGTTGAAAGAGTGAGACATTGTTCCCCACCCTACTCCAATGTTCCTCTTTGTCCAGCAGCTTCCGAGACTGCTGCCCCCAGCAACAGTGAGTCGGCGGTACAGGTGGGCTTGCCGCTGCTTTGCTCCCACATGCTCTGGAGGGAAACGCCACAGTGCTTCTTGGATGTGACAGATTTTCGTAAGTCCTATCAATAGTCTATGTTCTCTGAGAACAAAGGAGTAAATAATTTTAAATTACAATTAATTAGGTAGAAGGAAAGCCGTACCACAAAACCTGACTGTTGGCAAACACTACATCCAGTAACCCCCTTGTCATCATTTTTAACATTTGGGGGAAATCATATCACAGAAAATGGTTTTAGGAACAAAACAAGCTTTCAAAGGCAGCGGCCTGAAGCCATTGTAAGAGAAGAGATGAAATAAAGAGAGAAATTTAAAGGGGAAATGGATGCTATCAGGAAATTAGACAAATCCAAAAACTCAATTAAAAACCTTACAGACAGAATTAGAAATCCAAAATCCTGGTTAAGGATATAAAGATCAAATTTTTTTTTTAAGATTTTATTTATTTATTTTTAGAGAGGGAAGGGAGGGAGAGAGAGAGAGAGAGAAACATCAATGTGCGGTTGCTGGGAGACATGGCCTGCAACCTAGGCATGTACCCTGACTGGGAATCGAACCTGCGATGCCTGGTTCGTAGCCCGCACTCAATCCACTGAGCTACACCAGCCAGGGCTGGATATAAAGATCAAATTTAAGAAGCTGTCTAACAGTGCACAGGGGTATGGCAAAAAACAATGAATTTATAGGTTATTATCATAGTAATGGGAAGATGATGTGTGGAAGTCCAGTTTCAGAGTTATGAATTTTTTGAGAAATAAATCACAATAGACATAATTATAGCGCACTAAGCTTTCATGGAAAAAAATATACCTGAGTATGCGGATGTTAAAAAAGAAAATAAGTTTCTAGAAAAAATGAATCGCGAAGGAATAAATATCCTCAGTGCACTAAAAACAAATTAAGGAAATAAGAATAAGAGACCACCGCACACTTATTAGAATCGTGAAATTGCATAAAAAATGGCAGTAGTGCAGTTGGCCTCTGAGATGAGTGTTAACCGTGACCTTCCGTAGTTACAACTGTTTGTGTGGCCTTTATAATTAAAGGACAATTTTGCTGAATATAAAAATCCCAATTCATGTGTTTCTTCTTCTAAACCGTTGCTATATATTTTTTCTAAATTAAAAAAAGGCTGTCAGGATGTCATCCACATCTGATTTCCTGCCCCCATGAATAACATAGCTCTTTGCCTAGATTCTCAGATTCTTTTCTTAAATTCCTTTGATTTTTTAATAGGGTAGATACCTGAAGTTGGGGATCATCCTAACGGACACCCAGGATGATCCCAAATATTATATACTCTCTCCCCATTGGACGTTCTGGGCTGTGTTTCCCAAGTACGTGATGATGCGCTCTTTGAATATGAAAATTCAAGTCTCCTTTCATTTTAAAAAGGTTTCTTGAAATATGGTCTTCTAGGTATTTATTCTATTTTAACTGCTTTTTCAGTGCCTTCAATTATCTGAATATCGAATCTCCTTTCTTTGACTTCTCAGTGTATCCCTCAATTTATTGTATTTCTTTTCAAAACCTTTCTCTTCGGTTTTGTCACCTTCCTCCTTCACTTCCCATGAGTCTGCATTTCAGAATTCTTCTTTTCAGCCTCTGCCTGTGTCTCAGCGGCTCTCATCCATAGCTTCTTGTTGTCCAACCATGCCATTGCTAAGCTCACCTAGTTCTTTCTTTAAAGTCTATTTTATTGATTATGCTATTACAGTTGTCCCAGTTCTTTTTCTCCCCTTTGTTCACCTCCAGCCTGCACCGCCCCTCCCACCCACATTCACCCTTAGTTCATGTCCGTGTGTCGTACATATACGTTCTTTGGCTTCTCCATTTCCTATACTATTCTTAACCTCCCCTGTCTATTTTGTACCTACCATTTATGGTTCTTATTCCCTGTATCTTTTTCCCCATTCTCCATCTGTGCCGATCCATAAAGCTCTGGTCATCTTTAAAAGTCTTGTTTAACTTGGTTTGAAACATGGTGGTGAGCTTTCAGCTGCTGAGTGTCCCCCTCCGTCCTCACTCTTGGGTGAAGCTCATGCCCAGGTGGGCTCCTCAGGAAGGCCCGACGGGTTCTGCCTTCCCCGAGTTCTCTTAGGTCACAAACAGTTTATGTATCTGTTGATGTTGGAAGGACATCTTGAGTGGACATAAAACCTTCAGTTTATATTTTCTTTCACTGAATTTTCTAAAAGTGTTGTTCTGTTGTCTTGCTTTTACATGCTGATTTTGAAAAGAATTGGTCTACTTCCTTTGCCTATGTATATATTTTATCTTTTTCTCTGGAGATCTAATTTATTTTTTACCTTTGGCATTATCTTACTTGGCAGTGTCTCAGAGTTAACCATCCTGGTTTAATCTTCCCAGGTACTCAGGGAGCTATTTTCATGCATTGGTTCACATGCTTTTCTATTTCTGGAAAGTTTCTGTGACTTATATTTTTAATTATGAACTCTCTGCCATTACTTTTCTTCTTTATGTGTTCCAATAATATGAATATTATTGCTTCTCTGCTAGTCTTTCATTTCTATTACTTTCTCTCTGACTTTTATTTTTAATTTCATTCTTTTTGTCATTTTTATTTCCTTGTTTAGTTTTCTACCTTTCTTCAATGCCCCTTATTAAATTTCCACTTTACTCTGTTCTCCTCTGGACGCTTGCAATTTATTTCTTCATTTCTAAGAAAATTTGATCTTTTTCTTCCCCTTCTTTCCAGTGTTCAATTACCTCCCTATTTTTGTCCAATTCTGGTTTAGATTTAGAATTTTTGATTCATGAAGATTTTTCATTTCTTCAAAGCCTGAGTGTACCTAATTCTCTTTGGACTGAAATGTAAAGTTATATTGTGCTCCGTGGCTGTTGTTTTGGGGATGTTTTCCTTACTTGACGCATGTGACGTTGTGTTTCCTCATTTTCTATCTTAGGTCTCTCTGTGCTTTCCTTCCCTCTCCTTCCCTTTCACTGAGTTTTGTTACGCGTGGTGTTCGGTGGGATTCCTCGTTCACTGGCATCTGTCTGTCCGTCTCTCGCAGCCCAGCGCAGCCCTGGTGCCGTGGTGGGCTGCTTTGTTTTTGTTCGTTTTCTTGGTAGAGGAGGGGCTGTGAATCTTCTCATTTTGTAGTTCTCCTTTGTCTCCTGGGACCCCATATTTTCCCCATTTTCATATTTTCCCTTTCACTACCAAATGTGTGTGTGTGTGTGTGTGTGTGTAGCCATTAAAGAGACAGCACAGAGAGAGCCTAATGCACAAACAGGATGATCCCAAATATTAAACACTATCCAAAATATAGATGGGAATAGGAAAAAAATCAGACTGCAGTCATGCAAAACTATACACAAAAATGCCAGAAATAGGTTTCTGCTGATGCAGAGGCTCCTCACGGAAGCATCCACTCACTGTGCTTTTCCAATAAGCATCTCCTCTCCAAGCTTGTGATGACCAGCCACACCAGGAGCCTTAACAACCCAGGTGTGTTTGACTATGCCTTATAAATACTAAATAGCTCCTCCAGTATCTCTGCCCGAGTTCTATTAATAAAACACAGAATTGGCTCTCAGAAAGCAGCACATTTCATGATAGCTTCCAGACACTGTCTTCTCAAATTTTATTTGTTTATTTTTTGAGATTTGAGTAACCATTCTTTCCCTGCATTTCAGGTGAGCAGGGATTTGCAGCCAAACCTTCCATTCCATCAACGTTATCTTCAGAAGCATTTTGCCTTTCTGAGGATGAGGCACTATTTCTGAGGACTCAGCAACAGTGCTATTCTCATTGACGTCTATGACCTCCTTCCAGGCAGGCCCCGCCCCCTGGAGACCCAGCGAAGCAGAGCCGCCCAGCATAGTTTGGGGCATCATCACACACAGAGACCCAGTCACCCCTACTGTGCAGAGTTCCTTGGGTAACGTGCAAATGGAGAAGACCCAGGAACCTCAACAACAGTCCCCATGGCGTCTCTCAAAGACCAAATGGAGAACTTGGCACTGACCTATGGATAGACTTGGGTCTGAACAGAATCAGAGTCATGTACTCAGTGAGCTAGGCTGAGGACCACGGTCTTGCCTAAAATCTCGGGCACCAGCAGAATGGAGGGGCCCTGAGAAGAATGGCTCTCAGTCATCCTTTCAATGTCCTGCGAGCAGGGCCAAATGGATGTGAGGGTCTCATTAATTTCACCCATCAGAAAAGTTGTTCTTATCCTGGAGATGAGTTAATAAGGGGCTGCTCAAATTTAGAAATATCACCTTTAGCATTTCCCACATTGAGAAGGTAGAAAAATACCCCTAATATAAGGAAACATAAGAAAGAAGTGACAAGTATTTCCCACGAATGTGTTCCTGTGAGTTGCTGTCATGAACATACTGAAACTTCTGGAAGGAAATTGGCTGCCAGATGGTGTCGCAGCGCGCTTCAAGCCACCAGCAGAAAAAGGGGGAAAAGTCAAATATTCAGCTCTGCCCTTGAGAATTCATGGCTGCTTGAGAAATGGAAGAAAACTTGACTTCCTTCCGACAATCCAAAATCACTTTTTTTTTTATATCTTACGTTTTAAAAGGGTAGGAGCGGGTAGTCTCCTACCTGCCTGGCCTGGCTTGAAAGGCAACCACACCAAGGCCATCTTAACTAGCTGGAACTGAACACCTTAAATGTCAAGTAAAGATTGCATTGCCCCAGTTAGGAGCAGTGGGTATGTCACTGCCTTCCAGTTCTATGGAATCTGCCTTTCCAGTGGCGAGTTGAGAGGGCACTGCTGGTGTGGCGGAGAGCCAGTGCTCTGGTTAGTGTGTGTTTGCTCACGTGACACCTCTCTCCCACGCCACAAATGGCTGGGCCCTAGGAGCAAGGGCCCTAAGGATCTGAGATGAAGTGGTTGACAGCCTGTTGTGTGCTGGATCCCATCTCTCCCCACCACCCAAGTAAAAAAAAAAAATTCAGTAAGTCATCATGGTAACCAGATTTGGAGGCATCTACCATGGTCGCCAGAAGACTAAAACATGCCAAACAAGGACTAAAATCTGTCCCCAAGAATAAGGTCAGTCCAGAGATAATCATCTGGGGGCATAGGTGAAATCTGATTGACCCCTGAGTGAGTTTCCCTGGTGGCCTTGTCTTTCCTCTTTCACCTCGTCCCCAGATTTCCCGTAATAGCATCGAGACTCTGATGAGCTAAGAAAATTGGCCTTGATTCCTGCTTGTTAACTTCTGTCTGGGGAACCTGTAGTTCTGAGTTGTAAAGCACCGGACTCCTTTCAGCCAGCAAGTCCCCACGTTGAAATCCAGAACCAGACTGACCCTGGCTGGCTTCGTTAAGACCTTTCCAACACCTGCGTGGGGCATTTCAAGTCTGTGCTTGTACAGAAAAAAAAAAACAACAGGATTTGATTTAGAAGTTTTAGCTTTTAAGTTGTATGTATACCAAAACATTTCAGATTGGGACTGTGCTAACTTAGGTAATTTAAAAAATATTTTATGAAACATAAAGACCTGACTAATTTAGAACAGCAATAATGGTAGGGCTCTTTCCCTGGTTCTGCTTGCTGATTGGTTAATTAGGAGATATAGCCACCTGCTGCATGGTGAAACTTTTTTTTTTCTTGCTCTGAATACCACACACTTATAATTCTGCATCTCCATCCCTTTTTCTTTGAGATGAAAACTTCACTGACAATAAGTGTAGAATTTAATTACTAAATGGATATTTGTTGATGACTTGCTATGCATAAGATTGACCTTATATAAGTAGCTGGGGATAGAAAAATGAGTAAGGCCAAGTCTTTGCTGTCTTCCCTTTTCTACCTGAAAATGTCCTAAAAGGTTTGTCATAGTTTTGACTAAAAGATTCTGCAAAGATAGTACAACAGCAACATTTCCCCCAGAGTTTAGGAAACGAGGAAAGGACGGGTGAGACTCAGGACCGAAGACTGCATTCCTTATGCTTTATCCACATACTGAAAGGGTCTGTTCTCCCTTGCAAAATGGCTGTCCTGTGACATCCCAGCAAAGTTAAAGTTCTCTGAAGCCAGTGACAGAAACTTTCTTTTCCCATTTGCATTGTCTAGCAGAGTGCCCTAGACAAAGTCTGGGTCGGTCTGGTTGGAAAGACCGCCCTAGCAGTAAGCTCTAGTGCAGAGACTGAGCAATGTGAGACAGCAAGGGGATGAGCCCGGGCCCAGGGGAGCCGACCTGGGAAGCGGAGATGGGTCTTGAAACTGGCTGTCCCGTCCTTGGAAATGATTTAGCCATGGGGAAAAGCAGGGGGATTATTTACTTGGTTGCCTAAGTGATCTTGATAGTTTGTTTTGGCGAGAGATTTTCGAGCATTAGAAAATCGTAAAATTTTATGTCGATGTGCTGAAGGGAAACACCTGCTAAGTCTCAGATGCGTCCTCAGGAGAGCGCCTGAGCCATGGCCCTCAGAACCTCAGAGACACGCTAGCTCACCTCCCAGACCCACCCCTGGGTGGGACTGGACCTTGTGGACCAGTGTCCAGCAAGCCCATCCCAAAGCAGACCTGAGTCCTTGCCTCACCAGCTGGAATGATGCTCTTCCAAATCCTACCTCATTTGAGCAGAACTTCTTTTGTTAACCCTGAATCTAGCCCTTCCACTCTTAGTCACAGAGACTCATTGACCTTGTCACTAAGTGGCACAGTCTCTCCATCCAGGTGCTATTGGCTAAATTGTGCTCCCCACCCCCCCAAAAAAATCTTGTGTTGAAGCCCCTAACACCCAGTACAGTAAAACCCCTCTTATCCACAGCATACATGTTCCAAGACCCCCAGTGGGTGCCTGAAACTGCATACATGTTCCCACCCGCAGTGGGTGCACGAACCCTGTATATACTGTTCTTTCCTATACACACAGACCTGTGAGAGACTGTAACTTATAAATTAGTCACAGTAAGAGATTAATAACAATAGCTCATAATAAAATAGAATGATTATAGCCTATGCTGTAATAAAAGTTATGTGAATGGCTTTGGGGCCGTTATGAAGTGAAATAGGATTACTTGAACACAAGCACAGTGACACTGCCATAGTCACTGATTGCCACAGCTGCCGGCCACCAGCTGACTACCAGCAGGACCACATACAGTGTGGGTACATTGGACAGAGGGCTGATTCACATCCTAGGCGGGACAGAGCGAGACAGCATGAGATTTCATCACGCTGTGTGAAACAGCGTGTGATTCAAAATGTATGAATTGCTTATTTCTGGAGTTTTTCATTTATTATTTCGGACTGCATTTGACCCCAGGTAACTGGAACTGCAGGTGAAGCAGAGGGAGGTTACTGTACCTCAGAATAGGACCATATTTGGACATAAGGTCTTTAAAGAGGTAATAATGTTGAAATGAGGTAACGAGGAGAATGAGGAGTTGGGAAAGCAGCTACCTTGCCACTATACTTTCAAAAAACCCATCAGTTTCCTGAAATGTCAAATAATGCCATTTAAATTCCAGTGTGCAATTTTTACCTATCTATAGACGTACCCTTAAACAGTAATTAGGGGGGATTAAAATCAGCATTATTATTTTCTGTAAGTAATGGACACTGTATAATACATATCACCCTTCCAAGATGTCAGAACACTTTATCTGTACTTGGTTGCCTAAGTGATCTTGATAGTTTGTTTTGGCGAGAGATTTTCGAGCATTAGAAAATCTCTGTGCAGATCTGTGCAGATTTGATCAGTGCAGAGAGCATTTAGGAAATCTGCCACAATTATTTCATTGACTCTGGTTGTCTTGTGGAGACGTCAAATTATCGAGGCATTTGGAAGGGTAAAAATGAGGGGGATACAGTGGTGGTTAGTTGTTTATAAAGCATAGAAGGGCTAGTCCATTTAAATGTTTAAAATGCTACATCCAAACAGCAACTCAAGCTCAACCAACAGTTTCATGCATTAACTCTTTGAAAAACAAAAGATTTATCTAAAAACTAACAATGGACTTTCAAAATTAAATCTCTTCCTGCTGAAAAACGATGCCAAGAGAATGAAAAAATAAGCCACAGACTAGGAGAAAACGTCTGCCACAGACATTTCTGATGGGGGACTGCCACCCAAAATATACAGAGAACTCTTAAAACTCAGCAATAGGGAAATGAGCAACTCCATTCAAGGACCCTAACAGACATCTTTCCAGAGAGGAGGCACAGATGGCGAATCATCACAGGAAGAGGTTTCTCACATCCAGTCCATCAGAAGATGCACATTGGAACAGTGAGGCGCCCCTGCACACCGACTGGAAGGGCCGGAAGCCGGCACCCTGACCGCATCACGTGCTGATGAGACCACGGCACTTCTGTTCCCTGCTGGGATGCCCCGTGGGACAGCCGCTCCAGCAGGCGGTGCGTGTGTTTTTCAGAGAACTAAACATACTCCTATCATGTATGATTCAGCAGTTCCGCTCCTTGGCATGTATGCAGAGCTGTGGAACACTTCATTCACATGAAAGTGGGCACATAGATGTTTACAGCAGCTTTATTTACAATGGCCAAACCGTGGAAGCAGCCACGGTGTTCTCCCGAGATGAACGGGCAAATAAGCTGGGATCTATCCAGACAATGACATAGTGCTCAGTCATGGAAAAGGAAACCCTGTCATTTGCCACAGCAGGGATGGACTTGGAAGGCATCCCGTTCAATAAAGTAAGTCAGACAGAGAAAGACGAATGCCATTAATTTCATTTACCCAGGGGTTGACAAGAGCAGGTTTATAGTTGTGAGTATGGGAAACACAGAGTTTGTAAAGCATTTGTAATCACCATAACTGTGTGTCTTGTTCCATACAAATAACTGCAAACCTACTGTGGCCCACCCTGTATATGGAATCTAAAAACAAATAAATAAATAAATAACGAAACACATGGAAACCGAGGTCAGGTCGGGCGCTTCCAGAGGTGGGGGGGGGGAGCTAACAGATGATGGGAGGGGTCAGAAAGCACAAACTTCCAGCTGTAAGACAGACAACTCCTGGGGGCCTGAGGGTCCCGCACAGTGACCCCAGTTAACAATGCGGTACTGTGTGTTTAAAAGTTGCCGAGAGAGCAGATCTTGAACATTCCCATCACACACAGAAAGATCTGTAATCATTTGAGGCGATAAATATTAACTGACTTATTGTGGTAATCATTTCGCAATATGCACATATATCAAATCATCAAGTACACAGGGGCATTTGTCAATTATATCTCAATAAACATGGAAAAAAGGAGAGAAAACAAACCATCAAATATGCTAGACACTGAGATTTAAAATACAATACGATTTACCACAATTTTGACTCAGAAAAAGAGAAATACTTAGGTGTAAATCTAACAGAGTATGTGCAAACATACATGCTAAAAACTACAAAATGTTGATGAAAAAATGTAAAGCTAAAGAAACGGAGAGATGGAAATGTCCATGTCTTAGAAGACAATGTAGTAAAGATATTATCCTTAAGCTGGTATCCAGGTTTAATGCAATTCCTACCCAGACTTCATTAAGATTTTTTTTTTCGGCTATAAATAAGATTATTCTAAAATTTACATGCAGACACAAAAGGAATAGAGAGCAAAAGTAATTTTGAAGGAGAACAATGTAGGAGGAATCAGTCACCCAATTTCAGACTTGTTATATAGCTAAAATAATCAAGACTGTGCAGTATGAACCGAAGGATAGACACAGAGACCGACAGAACAGAGCAGAGAGCTCAGAAATGACCTACACAGATATTTCCACCCAAAGTTGCAAAAACAATTCAATGGCAGAAGGATAGCTTCGTACACAAACATGGGTACAACCAGATAGCCATTGGTGACAAACTGAACTTCTCTCTACACCCCCCACACAGTGTGAAAATTAACTCAAAATGGACCACTGGTTTCAATGTAAAACCATACAACCTTCATTAGGAAACCAGATAAAAATGCCGTAATGTGGTGCTAGGCGAAGAGTTCTCAGACTTGCCAGCAAACACGTGATCCATAAGGACACAGAAACGTGGGTAAACTGGACTCCACCAACATGAGCAACGCTTGCTCCGCAAAAGGCCCTGCTGGGCGGAGCAGAGAGGAGTCCCAGAGAGGAAGGGAAGCAAGTATCTGCAAACTATGTACATGAGAAAAGACTAATTCCTAGAATTCTCAAAAAAAAAGAAAAACCTTACAAAAACAGTCCCATTAGACAGTGACCAGAGGGGAGAGGGGTTAGCAGGGGAAAGAAGGGGAGGGTTCATTAGAGGAACATGTATAAAGGACCCATGGACAAGGACAGTGGGGGGGGATTGAATCTGGGAGGTGAGGAGGGGGTAGGGCAGGGAAAAATGGGGACAACTGTAATTGAACAACAATAAAAAATAAAAAAGGAAAGTGTGTAAAAGACACGAAAGGACATTTCACTGAAGAGAATACACAGATGGCAAATAAACATAAAAAGATGTTCAACATCATTAGCCATTAGGGAAATTCAAATTAAAGTCACCATGAGCTGTCACTAAACGCCTTTCAGAATGGATCAAATAAAACAACAACAACATCAATGCTGGTGAGGATGTGCAGAAAGTGGGTGACTCATACATTGCTGATGAGGATATTAAACAATGCAGCTACCCTGGAAACGAGTCTGTCAGCTTAAAAAAAATTCAACATATGACCACATGACCCAGTAATTATACCACTGGGTATTCATCCCAGAGAAATAAAATCTTATGTTCACTCCAGAACCCATATATAAATGTCCTTAACAGCTTTAGTCTTAATGGGCAAATCCTGAAAACAACCCAGGAATTCTTCAATGAGGCGTGGTTAACAAACTGTGGTACTACATACCAAGGAACGCTTCTCAGCAATAAAAAACAACAAATTATTCATAAGCATAACAATTAATCTCTAGCAAATTCTGCTGAGTTACAAAATGCCAACCCTAACAAGTTACATACTCGATAGTATAAAATTCTCAAAATGACAAAATTGTACAAACACAGAGCAAATTAGTGGTCCCCAGAGGTTGAGGAGGGTGCAGGGGCGTGAGCAAGTGGGTGTGACTACTACCAGCTGCATTGCACAAGGAAACCGGAGGAATCCCTGTGGCGTGGAGACACAACTTAACCGCGTCCATGACGACATTCCGGGAGTGGCATTGTACTACAGTTTTGAGTGTGTTACCATTGAGGAAAACTGGGTACAAGGGTACTTGGGGTTTCTCACTATTTCTTATAGCTGCATGTAAATCTATAATGACCTCAAAATAAAAAGTTCTATTAAAAAACAGTTTACTGTGCTCCCTTACCCTCAACCCGGCAGTTATGCCTCCAGGCATGTACTTGAGAGAAATGAGAGAGAAATTGCAACATGAGACGTGCACGAGAGGGTTCGCAGCATCTCTTTCCACAAGAGCACCATTTGGAACCCCCAGATCCTATCTACTGAAGAAGGGATAAATAAATGGTGACATACGCACATAAATATTACACAACAATAAAAAAGAACAAACTGTTTCTGTGTACTCCGACACAGATGAATCTCCTGGACATGACGATGAGTTAAAGGAGCGAGACACAAAACTGTGCGTACTGTGTGAGTCCAGTGTCACCAAGTTCAAGGACAAGCTCACTGACTGATAGTGGACGACTCAGAGCAGAAGTTACCACTAGGGAGAGAGGCATTGATTGAGAAGGTGCACTGTGTCTATATCTTAATCTGGATAGTGGTGGAACAGTTACACATAAATGTCAAGGTCCAGAAAGTCATGCCTTTAAAATGTGTCCCCTTTTTGCATAATATGCCACCATAAAACAAATTTAAGACACCAGATACCTAAAAATAGAACATACCAAAAACACTGTGCTAGTCAAATAACCTGTGTAGCCTGTGGTGCAACTGTTTATAATCTGCAGTCTGGGAGAATTTTTTATCTCCATTTAGAAATGCCATAATGGCTGTCATCAGTGAATCAACAAACAGCAAGTGCTGGCGAGGATGTGGAGAAAGGGGGGCCCTTCTGCGCTGCTGGTGGGAAGGCAGACTGGTGCAGCCACTGTGGAAAGCAGTATAGAGTATCCTCAAAAAATTAAAAATGGATCTGCCTTTTGACCCAGTGCTCCCACTTCTAGGAATATATCTGAAGGAACGCAAAACACTGATTTGAAAGAACATAGGCACCCCTTTCTTTATTGCAGTGTTATTTACAACCACCAAGGTATGGAAGCAGCCCAAGTGTCCAGCAGGAGATGAGTGGGTAAAACAACTGTGGCACATTTGCACAATGGAATTCTACTCGGCTATAAAACGAAGACAGTGTTACCCTTTGGGACAACATGGGTGGGCCTGGAGAACATTATGCTAAGTGCAGTAAGCCAGTCAGAGAAAGACAAACACCGCATGATTTCACTCATATGCAGAATCGAATGAACAAACTGAGCTAATGAGCAAAATAGACACAGACCCATAGATGGAGAGCAGACGACAGCTAAGGCGGGGGTGGCAGGATGGAGCAGAAAGGTCAAAGGGCTCATGGTCATGGACGACAGTGTGGGGATTACAGGGGGAAGGGGTCTAAGGGGACTAAATGGTACTGAAAAAATAAAGTGAAAAATTATTTTAAAAAACCATAGCTTTTAAACCATATTAAATAAAGATAAAAATATGTAGCAAGGTTATGTGCATTTTAAAATAATAAGAAAGAAATGCCATAAAAGACAAAAGCTAGCTAGCTGGATACAGAAATCAGACTAGACCCTGGGTCACCAATCTGCCTGTGGAACTGAGGGGAGTTTGTGGGTGGCGCCCAGGAACGCAGATGTTGGGGCTTCGAACAATTGCCCTCTCTACAATAAGCTCCAAGACGGGATAAACTCCCATACAAGAGCACATCAATTAATAACAAGGAAAACAGAGCCAGTACCAGAAAGCGAAAAGGGAAAGCAGAATCCACTATAAGGACTTACGAGAAGATTCCTGCATGTGATTCTTACCGGAACCAGAGTGGGACTGGGGACAGGAGAGGGAGATTCCCTTAAAGGGTCTCTTCAGACGCTGTCACGGAGCCGCCTCATCTGTGTGGGAAAACCCGTGTGATGACCGCTGAGAAAGTCCTTGTGCCCACGTTGGCACTGCGTGTACTGCTGGTACCCAAGGTCACGTGAATCTGCTTTTAAAAGGGATCTGGTACTCTGTATCAAAAGTCCTAAAAGCGTGCAACTCTGATTCAACAGTTGCACACGCAGGAGTGTGAAGAAACTGGGATTGATTTTAAGAAAAGATGGACAAGTGGATTTGTAAGCCTTTTCCACACAGCTCACTTCTCCCCGCCAGGAGTGTATATCATCTCCTCCTCTTGAATGCGGGCTGGACTTACTGGCTCACTTTGAGCAAATAGGATACGGCAGAAGAGAAAGAATGTCATCTTCGAAATAAGGTTATGAAAGGGCTGTGACTTCTCCCTTGGCTCGCCTGCCCTGTGGTCATGCCCTAGCACAGCCGTGGGGAGGGACCCTCCCGGCCTGGGGTCCGGTCTGGCCACAACTCTGTGAGTGAACTTGGAAGAACTGCTTTCGTCCCCAGTCAAGTCTTCAGGTGTGACTTCAGTCCTGACCAACACCTCGACTAAACTGGCTCAGCTGTGCCTGAATTCCTGACCCAGAGAAACTGTGAGGAAACATGTGTTTGTTGTTTTAAGCTTCTGAATTTTAGGGCAGTTTGTTACACAGCAATAGAAAACTAATACACCTTGTATTTTCCAACATACTGGCTACCAATTTGTAAATATTCCTTTCGTGGCCTTCATCAAATATTCTAATTTGACTATGGCAGCTGTGGCCTACTGGGATCGCTGATAAAACAGTATTTCCAGGCATATCAGTAATATTATAATACCCTTCTTGGGTTCATTTCCCCTAAGACATAAAAAGAATCGATTGTGATTAAATATAGACATTTCCCTGGGTCTTCGAGGACTCTTGAGTTCCTTGGAAGAATTCAGATTTATTTTCCAAGGGTGGGAGATAGAGAGATGTGTGGTTTGAAGGATTTAAAAGGGAAGTAGCTCCCAGCTTTAAGATGAGGAAGGAAGGGTGCAGGTTTTTTCCCAAGGACATCTCGATGGAATTGAGTGTGGCACGCCCAGGGTGACAGGCTTCAGACCAAATGGGTGGTGGGTGGTGGGTGGTGGGTTCTTCAAGGACTGGACACTCCGTGTCCCGGGCTCGGGAACCTGGACGAGAGGGGAGAGAATCTCCTTCATGAACATCACCCTCCTTGGGGGACCTCCCAAGCCTTCGTAGCCAAGACGTCACTAGAGCTGGAGCAGCTCAGAGACAGTGGACTATCAAAGAGGGGCAGTGGCATTAAATGGTGGCAACAGGGACCTTTTCAACCCTGTTTCAACAGGGACCTTTACTCCTTGGAGGTGTGAGTCAGACTACCAACCCTTTCCTCATCTCTGCAGCCTCCTCTGCAGATATCTGGGACTGCATACAGCTTTTGGTTTTGTTTGTTTGTCTGTCTGTCTGTCTGTTTGTTTGTTTGACAAGCCAGGGAGGGTGGAGGTGAGAATCAAGCCAATTCTTAGTTTAACTATGCAAATCTTTTAAAAAAGTGACATTACTTACACCTTGGGTGGAACAATTGATACCTGTTAAAATTAAAATAAGTGTGGCGAATACAGAAATAGGGTATGGAAATTCCCAGGTGCCAGGCACCTGGTAAGGCTAGGCCCTGCGTGTTACAGAGGAGCCAGCAGCCTGGACCCCAGGAAACCTCCGGGGGTGATCAGACTCAGGATGTCCGCAGACCGAGGTGCTCAGACGTCTTCACTGAATATACGAATGAGTGGGGAGAGGCATGGACTGTTATATAACGTAACAACTTCACACTCAAGCACACTCTATGACACTTTAGGTCAAATGTTCAAATTAAAACTATAAATGATTACATCTATATTATTACCCTACCCACCACACTCAAGCAGGCCTTACTTCTTTGGGACCCTGTATAAAACCACAGTGTAAATATTTACAAAGTGTACACTTGAATGCCCGTTCCATCTGCGTCAAGACCCTGGGAGCAGAGAAGGCCAGGAGCTCCCCAAGGTTGCAGAGCAGCGGAGCAGCGGCAGACCTGGGCTCTGAGGCAGGACCCTGGCTCCGTCTCCAGCACCTGCAGAGATCAGGTGCCATGTGGCCCTGCCTGACATGACATAGCAGGGAACAGAGACCACATGTAGAGAGAGCCTGTTCCCCACCGTTCTATTTCCTGCCTAGAATTTACTACTAGGTGCTCCGGCCTGCGGAGCAGTCAACGAGGGTCCCGAGTCTACCTGAAACAGATGAATAGGGATGGGAACAAGAGGCGCGAAGAATGGCAGCGAGACAAAGGGTTCTGTTCAAGCTGCAAAATTTTATTTAAGCGGTGGGGGTTATATAGGGACGGGAAAAGGGAAGTTGCTCTGATAGGTTGCCCCGGTGCGTGTTCACCTCGTGCTCTTGTTAGTGATAGGTCAGTTAGGTGCGTGATCAGTACCTTGTTTGGTAGCTGGTTCGCTTGCTCTACGGATGCCCCCAGGGGGCAATGCTGGCTGCTCTGACCGCAATATGCTGTCTTGCTGGGGAGTGCAGCCTCTTGAGCTGACTGCATCAGCAAGCTAAGGCCCCAACAACTAGGCAGAAGATCAGTCCCTTATTCTGTATTATTTATTGCACCATGAATCGTAGTGTAGAATCAACCACCAGCCTTTAATGTTGAAGGGGTGAGGCAGAAGGACACGCCACAGTTAGAAGTCTGCTTCATGGGATAAACAGACACAGTTCTCCTGAGAGCGTCTGGAGTCCTTGGCCTTAGGTAGTTCACCTGCTGCAGACACTGAGGGGCAATTACGTACTTTAATAGATGGTTCCCACTCCAACTTGTGGAGCTCTGCAAATGATTGGTTTATTTTCATGTTGGCCGCAACATTTTAATTTATATTTCTAATTGGTGTCAGCTGTTTCGTCTGCCTTGCCAAACCCATGGCTGTGACACTGCCAGGGCTCAGAAATGGCTGCCACCAGGTCACTGCCAGTGACCTCCCATTGTCACTGAGCAGCTAGGTCTGAGAGGCCAGCCATGGACTCGGCAAGCTGGGGTTCACTAGCACACACAGGAGAAGGCAGTCGGAAGACTGGAAAGTTGGACAGACAGGGCTTCCAATTCTGCTTTGGCCTATTGTCTTTGTGATCTTCTAGAGATTGCTAGCTTAACTTCCAGCATGTTGGAGATCTACCTTTGGAAATGTAGAATGGAAATGATAGTACATTCCTTGCAAGGAGGCTGCAAACTGGTACACAGTAGGTCCACGGTCATCTGATATTCCTCCCCTCACACAGAATGTGAGTCTTGGTCCACATACTTGGCTTATTGTTTTGGTGTACAGACTAAGGAGCAGGGTTACTGGGTTACGAGTTCCTTGAGTGAGAGGCTCTCCTGCCCAGCCCGGTTCATCTGGTCGAAGCGCAGTACTTAGCACAAGGCAGGTGTGCAGACAGTGTGGCCAATTTGTCTCATCTGAGGATTTTCCAGTCCTCTGGCCACATGGCTGCAAATAGGTGCTCTGACGCCACTCATCTCGAGTCACGGAACTCCTGTTTTGCTTTCAATTTCTTGAATTTTTCCTCTAGTGACTCTGGGCTGTTCAGTAACTCCCTAGTCTGACTCAGCAATTCTCAAATGGCTTATGAAGTGCTCTCTGAAATACATTAAAAGTTCATCGCAGAATAAAACTTAGGCTAAGCAAAGTGCTTAAAAACCAGACAAAAGACGTGCAATTAAAAGTGTTTGCTCAGCTTACAAATTCACTGGAGATCGCTTGCTGGGAGGAAATGTCTCAAGAAAAATTAGGTCAACTGATTCCATTCTCTTTCTTTTTCCAGCACCTTCCATGCGGTTTGATTAGGTGTGTGTGGAAATGATAATGACAGCTAACACGTATTAGCTATGAATAGCTGAGGTACCAGGGGCTACCAGTACCTACTATGTGCCGGTCCCCAACCTAGTGTTTTCGGGTTTCCTCGTTCACCCAGTGATAACCGTGTGCGGCCGGTGCTATTGTCTCTGTATTACTGTCTGTTGTGTAGACGGGACTGAAACAGAAGTGGTCAGATCCTAAGTCTACACTCTAGGAAGAGCCGACACTGAATATCGTGTCTGAAGAACACGAAAGGCAGACTTCGTCACGTGCTTCTTTTAAGAGGTTTTGCTGCATGTTTCAGTGGCCACTGTCCATTCCCTTCAAATAAAGCTAAGAGGATAAACTGTGCCTCTCAGGCAGCACAAAGCTGTAGATAAGAAAAATATTGAAAATATCTATTAGCATTATCAAGTATTAGATAAGTATTTAATATGTGGATAAATATTTATTTGAATTGTATACATATAAATTGTTATTTGTATATGTACATATGTACATGTGTGTACATATGTACCTATACTTAAAGGGGCATATACTGATAAATATATATGTGTGTGGTATATAGGACATGCCTCAGACATCTACATATTCATCATTATATACTATGGATGTGCGAGTGATGTAACTCGACCTAGTTTAAATACGTCACTAAAGAGTACTGTTGCAAACACCTGCTGTCACCTCTTCCCTTGACCTTACCTCTCATTGTAGCTCCCTCCCCAGGGACAGGTTCTCAAAAGCTTCCACAAGCTTTTTGCAGGTGCAACCTAGTATTTTCTAGGTCTCTCTCATGTCCTATCTTTGGGCGTCTCTGGAGCAATTAGCACTCATAAATGAAATCTGGAGAGGCAGACACCCTGGGTAGCACCCTGACCGGTGAGACTGGCAGCTAGCAGACCCATGCTTCCCCCTTTCTTACTCAGACAAATGATTCTGAGATACATTTCCTAAGGTTTCCCACAGGCTCCCAGTGTGAAGTGACCAGCTGTCTGTTGGACAGCCAACTTCTGGTGCAGGCTAGTGTTGGGTTTTCCTCCTTTTCTGTTCATTCCCTCACCCCCAGCTTCTCTCTGCAACCACGTTCTCCAATAAATTACTCATCATAAACCTTCACCTCAACTTTCACTTGGAGGGACACCAGGCTAAGACAGGCACGATTCAACTTATATTTTCTCTATTCAATGATTTCCTTTATTGCTAAAATTTAATAAAAATTAAGACTTCAGTCATAATGTTATATGTTGCATTGCCCATTAAAGGTCATCATTTTAATTGATAACTTTTTTTTAAAAGTAAGAACTTTCTGTGGCAAAAGGTTTGCAGGCTGAGAAGCATGTATTGTTGGCCAGCACTGGTCTGGTGATCAGAGCTGGTAAAATAATGATTTATGGCCCATGTGTCTGGAAAACAAATTGAAGTCATTCTCCAAACCAGATCCCAGTCTCAAGAAAAATTAATATGGTATCATATACAAGTATTGGTGGGCACATTATGACTTTTAAAGGGCATGCATTTTATTAAATGTATAATGTAGCTATGTGAAATATTAATGGGGGTGATGTTGACTTATTCCATATTTTTTTAAATGAGGAAGATGATGGATGACTATGGAATGATATATTGAAATTCCACTGTCAAGTGGCAGTTTGTTCTGCTGATTCAAGTTCAAAATCCGAATACTTCCCTGCCTAGCAAGCCAACATTGCCATTTCTAAGTGGCTATTAATAACGTGGGCAGTAGAGAAGGGGAAGAGTAGGTCAGAATGTCACCTTGAGGCATCCTGGTCATCAATTGTTAGGATTCCCTGGAACAGGGTCACTCAGCTTCAGCACTACTGATATTTATTCTTGGCTGGACAACTTTCATTGTGAGGAGCTGTCCTGTGCATTGCAAGGCACTTGAGCAGCATCCCTGGCCTTGGCCAACAAGATGCCAGCGGTATCATCCACACCCAAGTCGTGACAACCAGAAATGTCTACAGACGTTGGCAAATGTCCTCTGTGGGACAACATCCCTCCCGTGTAGAACCACTCCCTTAGGGCGATGCACATGCTGATTGATGGGTGAGACGGGTCACCTTACAGTATGCAACAGAAGGGTTCAAGGTCTCAGAGTGAGGTTCTTCTGCGAGTGATTAGGCCAGTGAAATAGTCAAGCCAGATACCCAGCACGTGTTGAGTAGGCTGAGATGAGCTGCCTGAGACAGTGGTTCTTGAACTGGGTGACACATCAGAGTTTCCTTGGGTGCCTGTTAAAACAAGACTCCTGGATCCCACCCCCAGCGCACCTGGTTCAGGCAGCCGCACATCCTGAGGAAGCAGATGTAGTAAGTCACTCTAAGAACCTGCATTTCTCACAGTCTCCCCCGCAATGCTGATGCTGTGGGTTTGTGAACCACCCTTCAACTAGCTTTGGGCTGGAAGTTAGAAGATGCTGGCTGTAGGCCATTCATGTAAATTCTATCTGTTCCAGTTTCAAGAAG
Source organism: Tonatia bakeri (assembly GCA_004024845.1). Taxonomy (NCBI): domain Eukaryota; kingdom Metazoa; phylum Chordata; class Mammalia; order Chiroptera; family Phyllostomidae; genus Tonatia; species Tonatia bakeri. Next base: position 21,514 of record PVIA01006029.1, on the reverse strand, counting down.
AATGACATAGTTATGTAGATCAATAAGCAATAAAGGGAAGAGGGGCTAGGACAGAAATATATAAAGAGAGCACTGGGACAAGTGCGGAAAGGTCAAGAAGCTTTTGTGCTGAAAGTGGCACTGTGGGGAGTTGCCCATGGCTTGCATTCTTCATGTGCCAGCGGCACTGAAGTCATCCTTTGAAGAATGAATAATACACAGCTCTGTGGGATAGAGAAGGGAGCGCAGGTCACCCACATGGGAAACTAGAGCAGTGTTTCATCTTTGTTTGATTATTGATGTGCTATGTATATTATGAATTTACTTAGGTTTTCTCTCCTGTTCATTTCATTAGTCCTTGGGGACCATGAGAAGCCAAGTACTGTCCAAAAGGCAGGACAAAAGGAAAAATGAAACAAATACGTGTTGAGGTTGCGCTGCCGTTATAACTCGAGGGAAGCAGGCATTCCCTGTTCTTGCTTCCCAGCCACACGACACAGTTGAGGCTGTGTTCAGGAACTGCCAAGAAAAGAGTTCCAGGCCATCTCCTGGCCCAGCGCCTAGGCCATTGCATGTACCCATGGGTAGACCAATGAGGGAGTTTATGGGCTCACAGGTGTTCATATCTGCACTAATCTCATTTCTATTAATTGAGTTGCTACCTAAGACCATTGGGTGGGCTCATGGCTCAAGCAATTCCAGTCATAACACCCAATTCCCCTGGCGCCCCATTCATTGGACCAACGGGTGAGCATGTGTGATAATTAGTTTTATGTTTCAACTTGGCTAGCTCATGGCACCCAGTTATTTAAGAAAACACTGTATGCTGCTGTGAAGGTGTTTTGTGGATGTGGTTAACATCTAAAATCAGTTGACTTCAAGTAAAGAAGGCTACCCTTGGTAATATGGGCAGGCCTCATTCAGTCAGTTGAAGGCCTTCAGAGCAAAATCTGAGAATTTCCAAAGAAGAAATCCTGCCCCAAGATTGCAGTCTTAACTCCTGCTTCAGTTCACAGCCTGCCAGCCTACCCTACAAATTTCAGACTTGCCAGTTTCCACAGCTGGGTGAGCCAGTTCCCTGAAATAACACTCTTCACATACACATGCGTGTATGTATCCTACTTGCTCTGTTTCTCTGAAGAACTCTGGCTGATACGATGTTTGATTAAGCTGAACTACTCAGAATCTTTTCTCAGGATATAAAAAATTTCCTTTCATCTCTGACCGAGAATCCTCCAGGATGTGGGAGAGCCCTGAGCAAATGCCCCCACAGGGTTGGCAGGTGGGAGAGCATGGGAGCCCCCATTGGAGATGCGGGGGGCCAGAGCCCTGCCCCAGGTCAGCTGGAGGGCAGCCGCCACCGCTCGCTTCCTGTCACCGGTTTATGTGGGAGTCAAACCTTCTGGCTTAAGCTAATTTGAAATGTGGTTCTGTCACTTTCAGCAAGTTTTGGGGATTGGCAGAAAGCCAGTCCTGGAGTTTCAATTATGTTTTCTTTTTCTTTTGAGTGAGTCTCTGGATACCATTTGGGGTGAGGATTATACATCTTTGAAGGTCACAGGGCGTGATGACCACACCTGTCCTGGTTTCCCGTGTGGATAGAGTATCCGGGCCCAAGCACACATTGTTTTCGTGCTTACACAAATGCTGAAGGTAAATGCCCTTCAGCCTACCCTGTTGTGACTTCAGCCCTACCCTGTTGTGACGTACTTTGTTACTGCCTTCAGCCCCTCTGCCTAAAGAGGTCACGTTTCTATTTTATGACCCTACTGCTGTCACAGCTGGTTGGAGCAAGGCCAGACATCCTGCCTGAAGAGATGCCTGTCCAGGTTGGCCGGCAGCCAACCATTTGTGGGGTCTGGTTCAGAAAGAGGGGTGGGCTGCTCAGCGTTCATTCTTGGGAACTTAGAGGGGGACTCCTAGGACCCTGAGTTAGAAGTAGGGGCAGATGGTATGTCAGACTCATGATGCTGAGTTGAGAACAGGGCAGTTTAAAATGTATGAGTAGCCCTGGCCGCGTGGCTCAGCTGAGCAGACTGTGGTCCCATGCAACCAGAAGGTTTCAGTTCGATTCCTGGTCAAAGTACTAACTAGGTCCCAGGTCGATCCCCGGTCAGGATGCATACAGGAGGCCACCAATGGATTTTTCTCTCTCACAACAATGCTTCTCTCTTGCCCTTTCTCTGTTTCTAAAATCAACAAGTGTATCCTCAGGTTAGGATTAAACAATAAAATAAAATAATTTAAGAGATCAAATGCATGTGTCTAACTCATAAGGAAGAAGAGCAGGGGAGGAGGACGCCAGTTGGTAGAGACGCACGTAGCGGGCGCGCAGTGAGAGCAGGTGCCGGGAGCGCCAGGCTGCAGGCTGAGCGGGGGGGCCCCCCCCCCCCCGTCCTCAGGTGCTGCAGTGATGCCGAGCTCCCTGCTGGGCACCATAGAGGTTCCACTTCCTGAGTTGCTCTGAGGTTCACTTCCGTTCCACGCAACCAGACACGCAAGGCTGTCTGGGACATTTTAACTGAAAACCGAACGAGAAACACTTTTGAGATGACAAAGCTTCTTAGTAAGGGACACTTTCAAAATGTAAATTCCAAATCATCTGTTAACGTTTAGAGAGAACAAACAACTCTCAGAGACCCTACTTTTTTTTAAGATTTTATTTATTTATTCTTAGAGGGAAAGGGGAGGAGAAAGAGGGAGAGAAACATCGATATGAGAGAGAAACATCAGTCAGTTGCTTATGGTGTGCACCTCACCCAGGGACAGAACCCGCAAGCTGTGCATGTGCCATGACCAGGAATCGAACTGGTGACCTTCCGGCGTGTGGGACGACTCCCAACCCACTGAGCCACACCAGTCAGGGTGACCTATTAATGAAATAATTTTTTCCCTCTATGCATACAGAACTGGTATTTTAGGTAAATATAACATCTATGCATGTTCTTAGGTAATCCATAAATCTCACCTTTTGTGGCAGAAGGAGACTTCGGAAGGCGGTGGGGACGTGTAGGCCCGGCGGTAGTGACGGTTTCGCGGGTGCTTACAGATGCCCAAATTCATCATGTCGTACCTAAATAAGGGGCTTAGAAAAATCTCAATTTTGCTGTTGTAGATTTTTTAAAAGGAGAAACAAACCACAAACAATTTCACTTTTTAATGATGACAAAATGTAGGCACGATAGAGATTGGCACACAACTAAAGCCAGAGTTTTTTAAAAGAAGAAAATCCAATGTGGTGAAAGAGGAAGAAATGGTCCTCGTCCTAGCGGAAAGCGGGAAGGGTGTTGAAAGAAACGGGAAGGTTAAAAAAAAATTAGGCCAATTCTAGAACAGGTTGTCTTGTCACTTTCCCCTTAAATAGAGAGAGGAAATTATAATGTCAGTCCAGAGACATAATCAGCGACTAATTGGGGGAGCATGAACTGGCACAGCTTGGGAACGGCCTTCACAGCAGGTGCCCCGCGTCTGACCAGCCGTTTCTGCGAGATGGATGAGCGCAGGTGCTGTAATAAGGCCACGGCATTTGGTTATGATAATGGCCCCTGACGACCACAGCGATCCATAAATTATAATTGAACTGCAGTTGAGAGCAGGCAGCATGTGACACGATTTGTTCTAGTCAGCTCGTTCTAAATTCAAGCCGGAGTGGTCAGTGCAGGGGCCAAAAGACTCAGGGGAAAGTTCTCTAAGGAATCCTGTCTCTGCCTTCAGCATCGTGATTTCTGATCGGGTCGTGTCGAGTGTCGAGCTTTATAAAACTGTCGCTGGATAGTGGTCCCTCCAGTGGGCAGATTTCCCTAGAATTTTAAGAGTAGGGGTCAAGCCCTGGCCAGTGTGGCTTGGTTGGTTGGAGTGTCATCCTGTAAATGGAAAAGTTGGGGTTTTGATTCCCGGTCAGGGCACATACCTAGGTTGAGGGTTTGATCCTCAACAGGGGCCCTTACAACTGGCCACCAGTCGATGATTCTCTCCCACTGATGTTTCCCTCCCTCTCTCTCCCCCTCTTTCTAAGATCAGTGAGCATGTCCTCGGGTGAGGACAAAAAAATAAAAGCAGGGGTCAAATGTGATAGTCAGCAGAAAATCCTGCTCATTCTTATTGACTCCATAAACATTTCATAGTTACTCGATCAGTGTGTTGGAAGAGGCTACACGAAGGCCCACAGTCCCGGGAAGAGGGCAGTGCACATAGCAGACCCAGGGCAGTGTGCAGGAGCGTTAGACGTGTGCTCACGGGGCTCTGTGGAGACACTCAGGAAAGATTGTCTGAAACAACCTGGCTGGGTCAAGGAGGGCTTCCTGAATTTCCTGGGTGATACTCGAGCCACCCCGGTTTCTAAAGCTTTCCGTAATCGGTCACCTCCTACGGTACTTCCACGACTGCATATTTCTGCTGCCTTCACTTCTCTTTCAAGGGCCAGCCCAAAGTTCCCTTCCTCTGTAAAAGCCTCGTCAACACTTGCAAACGGCACTTCCCAATTAAGCCCACCTTGCTCATCATCACTGTACTGCCAGCATGGAGCTTACAACGTGATCTATTGCAGGTGCTCAGAGAATGTGGAGAGGAAAAATGAAAAGCATGAAGAGAAGGGGTGAAGGAGGAATAGAGGAAGGAAGGGAGGGAGGGAGGAAGGGAGGAAGGGAGGGAGAGAGACTGTCAAGCCCTGTCTTCTGGTGACAGCAGTTCTCAGGAATGGCACCCACTCCACCTCGCACACCGGCACTGCCCTGATATCCCAGGGACCCAAGATATCAGGTCAGAGCTGAGAGCGCCGTAAACTGAGTAAGATGATGCCCACTGGAGAGTCCTTGTGCCCTCAGGATGCGCAGTCCTGATGACAGAAGCAAACACCTCAGCGAGGGAAGAAACAGCCCTTCCTGCACCAGAGTGGAGCTCACGTAGTTCTCACAGCCCCAGGCCAATTTTTGGATTTCCTGTGGGACTTTCTCTTCTGGTGTGAGTGGGCAACCTCAGAGCTTCCTAGAGCAGCCTCAAAACAGAGAAGACCCATGATTGAACTGGAAAATGTGAGTCACCCACATGTAGTAGACAGGCATGCTAGCTCAGAAGCTCAGGTGTGCAAACAATATATTGCACTTCTTTGTTTTCTAGAAGCCAGCACTATTTTTAATCTAACATCTCTTTTGTCTCAGGCCTGTTGTGAAATGTGACCTTAGTCATCCTCAGGGTTAAACCCGGTGGATTCATGGGTTACAGGTAGCAACATCTGGCCTTGGGTTCTGGGCACACCTGGGTTACACTGGAGATGCCAGTCACCCCTGCCTGCTTGGACCCTTGGGTAACAGCAGCTGTGGGCCTCTCTGCACAGAGCAGTCCTTCCTCAGCTCTTGGCCTCTCGTCAGGATGCTACTGACACCCCTGTGCCAGGGTGCCTGTCCTGCACCTTGTCCTCCTGCAGCCCAGGTCTCTGTGGGATATGGGGAGGACATGGGTGAGCCACCGCCTACCCGTTCTTTCCAGGTCACTCCGCCTCTGTCATCCAATATTGTTCAGCCCTTGAATTTTCCGCAAATGCCTAGACCCTCTGTAAGTGCTTATAGGGCATGGTGCAGGTACTGTTGCCGGTGACTCCTGCTCTCTGCCCACCTCATTCCGGACCGGTGCTGAGGAAGCTCAGAGGAGACAGCCTACAAGGATGGGGGGAAGAGAAAAGGGAAAATCAGAGACAGTGAAGACAAAGGAAATAGAGAATTCACATCTCCAAACACTATCCAGTCACACCAAGTCCCCTAGGCCGGAGGTTCATGGTGGATGTTCACCCTCCCCCAGGTCGTCAGCACCAGCTCACCCCAAACAGGGGGTGCAGTGTGATCCCACACCTTCTGGCTATGCAGACCCTCCCTGTAAACCCGCTGCCCCAGCCCATGTTTACAGTCCAGGGCTGGACCCAGCCAGGGGCCCAGGGGCGCAAACTGCAGCCACACCAACGCAGCACCTTTGTCAGCAGGTGCTGCCATTGGCCCAGTGCTGGGAAAGCCCACCCTGTATACCAGCCGAGTCCCTGTGTGTATGGGCGAGCGAGCCTTCACCAGCTGCCCTGGGAAGGTGCAGACAGTGTTCCCAGCTTCAGAAACACGGTCGTCGGCAGCTGCCCTTCACCCTGAGCTGCCAGAGTTGGGTGTTTCCCCAGTGTCAATGGGCTTGGCGGCTGTCGGAGTGGAAACACAACATGCTGGTGATGCTTTCACCACCTGAGTGTGTGAGTGTGTCTGCAGAGCACCGAGTGTTTGCTGGAAAGGGACAAGTGCGCACACACATGGAGAGACCCAGTCACACTCACAGCGTCACACACAGCCACTCAGAGTCACACGCAGTCACATAGTGTCACACACACAGACCCAGTCACACACACATAGTTATACACACAGAATCATACACATATGGTCACACAAGGGGAGTCTCACAAACATACACCCCATCTCACACACGCACCAGCACACTCAGCATCACTGGATTAGTGAAAGTCCCGGTCAGGATTGACCTTACCAAGTCTCGTTCGAATATTTAAAAGTACGTTTTTTCCTGGCTTTTCTTTCCACAAAATAGTCCTGAGATTATTTTCTCTTTTGCCTTATGGCATTGGCTTTCTGGAGAAGGCAGGCCAAACAGAAAGCAGTCTGTTGCGTTTTCATCAAAACTGATCAGGCCCATCTGTTTGTCTGGTTTCTCAGAAAACTCAAGCACGCTTTGTCCCCAGTGTCAGCGCCAGAGGCTGACCAAATAGGTGCCTGAAACCAGTAGGTTCTTTTACCAAGATCACTATTTGCATTTACAACTTCTAATCTTGGAGGTGTCTGGTATTAGCCTGGGATTATGTCTCAGGAAGCTGCGAAATTGAAATGTTTTCCTCAGGGAGATCCAGCAACTTGCCTGGGTCCCCCAGCTGGCAGTGTCTGGAGGAAAACCAGCCTCTTCAACTGTTGGATGAGAAAGCGAGCTACTCGCTGGGCTCCCACAAACAGCCATTGGGCAAGCCCAGGTCCCACTCCTGTACCCCAACAAGGCGTTAGGCTCCCCTGCAGAGGGCCAGGAGCCCTGCCACATAGTGGTGCAAGTCCCATAGAGAAGGTGGGCCTCCTGCCCTCAGGCTGTCATTGCTGGTAGAAAAATAAAGGACCAAGGGCAATAAAGTGCTGTTCCCAGTAGAATGCTTCAGGGATGGAAGAAGGAGGGAGGCGTTAAGAAGAGGCTTCCTGTTAGATGTTCAGCTGCAGCGAATCTGGGAGCAGGAGGAAGCCGTTCCCTGGGGACTTGGCCTCTGTTGTGACTCAGGAATCACGGCCGCCTCTTGCCTCGGCACAGCTGCGCCCGGCCTCTCGTTTGCCACCAGGTCTCTGCCAGAAGAGCATGGAGTCCCGGGTTCACAGTGGGGCGAGGGATTCCTAAAGGGCCTCTGGAGGTGGGACAAACAGCATCTCTTTCCACTGATGGAAGGAGAAGGTTGTTAGGAGGACGGCAAGCTAGGCAGATATTTTGGAAAATTTCTCCCAAAAGGAGGTGGCTTTGTTGGATCAGGTTTAATTCTGGAAGTAGCTCAAGTAAGAGGATTATGCAAAAGGAATTTTCCTTTGGGTTAAGTTGAATTGTTGGAAACAGGGACACACCTGGAATTTTGATTTTCACCACAAGTACATTTCTGGCCAAGATACATCCTGATCTCCTGATTGATCAGACAATCACCATAGACTCCAGACAGGAAATGTCCGGTTACCATCCTGCTCAACCCTTCAGACTTCCTGTGGCCCTCAGCACAATGTCCAGCCCCCTCGGAGAGGCTCAGCCATCTGTGTGTGACTTTCTCCCACACCAGATCCTTCTGTGACCTCTGCCCTGCTAGGTTGAGAGACATTCTGCACAAAAAATATCAAAATACCAGCCAGAAAGGGGGCATTGATCACAGCTTAAAAAATATTGTTTTGCTCATTTTCATAAATTGTGCTTTGTGCTTGATGAACATTTTCAATGTTTAGGAAAACTTTGTAACTTCAGAGCAATTCTTAGTATTGCTAAAGAGCACACACACTTGAAAGATTTTTAAAGATTAGTTTTTTTTTATAAGCAAAGAAAAAAGTCCTGAATTGAATGTCAGTGTTTGCTACTCAGTAATCCTGTTGTGTTCTGGACCCCAAGCAAGCAAGCCTGAGCCAGAGAATGGCTAGATGCTAGGAACCCCATTTCCTTTAGAGGGGTCATGAAGAAGAGTATATTTCCCAAATTCTCTTGCAGTTACGTTGTGACCCCGTGACTGTGTCTCACCAGGGGAGTGCAGGAGGAAGCCAGATGCACGACCTGCAGCCAGGCCATCAAGCCCCTCGTGTGGTTCTCCTTCTCTCTCACCGCAAGTCCAGAGAAACTGAAGGAGCCTGAGTCCCTAAGTGACCACAAGTGACTCAAAGGAGAGTGTTGTGGGAATGAAAGAAATCTTTATTATGACATGAAATGTGGGGATTTTTGTTACTGCAGCGCAGCCGAGCCCATCCTGACTAGTACTCTGTCATCTCTTGCCCATCAGACACGAGGCAGCAATGCTGGGCTAGACGCACACATGTGCCCAGCTTCCAGCAGGGTTGCCTGCTAAGGGCTCACAGCTGAGTCCTTCCCCAGCCATTGTCCCCAGCCATCGTCCCCAGCCAAGGGGGAGTGTCTCTCCCAGGGCTGCACCCCCTGGCCAAGAGCAGGTGCGTCTGATGAGTGGTGGTTGGGCGCCTACAAAGGCCTGCTTCCTTGTCTCCACCGAGACCCCTCTGCAGAGCCACCCCAGCTCTGGAGCTCCCGACAGGGACTGCTGAAACCTCTGCGGTAACTGCGTGCAGCTCAACTTCGCTCAGTCCTGCTCCCTATTCCCTCACGCATGTGGCACCCTGGTTGGTGACACCCCAGTAACCTTCTTGCATACAGATCTCTGACTCAGTCTGCTTCCGAGATAACCCGACCAGTGACACCTCTTCTCCTCGTAACATACTGGGCTCTGTTGTTTGATAACTTCACCTGTTCTGTCCTTCCTGCTCTGAACAATCCTGCCCTTCCATGCCTGATGGGCCAATCATACCGGTCATTGACATCACCCGTGGCTCAAATAGTATGTCCTCTATTTCACTGGTTGGTCCTCTGATGGGTGGCCCCACCCCACAGTCTCCTCACACACACCTCTTCCCCATCGCAGCCTTCATCCCAGGTGTCACAGTCATGGGCAGAGCTGCTGCCTCTTCAACAGAACAGTACACCCACTGACAGCAGATCCGAGTCCTCTCTGGCCCCTGGGGCTGAGCACCACGTCTACCAGCTCGGTGCTCCCGGGAGCTGGAGAGAACAGTGCCATCCAGTGCGCACTGGGCACAGAGGGCTTGGTGGAAACCCACTGCAGCGAGAAAACTTTTGTAGATTATTCATTGGGATTTGCCTTTCTGCCTTGAAAGATTTGGAAAGAACGACAAGTATTTTGCTCATGTTTACTACATTGTGTTTATTGTCACCAGCTTCTGATCCCTTTAGCAGGACTCTTCAGTTTCTGGAGAGCGACCTCTCCCCCTAGTGTTAAAGAAAATCCAAGCTCACTGAGGTTGTGCTGGGAAGGGTCTGGCGTGGGTAGGATGGGGGCGGGGCATCCCTCCAAACCCTACCCAGTATGTGGAAGAGACCGGAAGCCAGGGTTTCCAAATCCCCGAGCCTGAGCCCGTGGCTCAGTCCCGGGCAGGCAGATGGGGACGGGGCTGGCTGGTGCCTGAGGACTTGAAGCCCAGGGTGGGAACTCCCGGGGTGGGGGATGCACAGCATCAAGTGTCGATAAGTTACATCTTGGAAGTGCAAGGTCACATTTTACTTATTTTGAGAATAATAGTGTAAATTTCTTATATAAGAGACTTCGTGATCGAGAATTCTGCCTGAAGATGCAAACACTCAGACCAAACTACAGTGAGCGTGGAGAGGGGGACTATCGCTTTAATTCTCCGGCTCTGTCTGTGCATGCTGGCTGGAGGCTTCTGGGATGACTTACACCTTCTCAAGGCCTCGACTGCCCTCCTCCACTCCCTTTGTTTTCCTAGCAAAGCATTTTTTTAGTATACTGACCTTGGGAGCATGGGTCTGAATGTATTACTTGGAGGTTTGCTTACAGCCCACCGTATAATTAAAGATCGGGAACTCTTTCTTCCCTTCTGGCTGCTAACACGGAACTCAGGGGTTTCGATGGGTGGGTGCTGGTTTGGATGAAGACGACAAGCAGATTTGCAGCATCCTAACAGAGAGGCACCTGTCTTGGGAAGCCTCCAAGGTATCTCGTATCGTATTGCCACCACCTTTTTAATGACAGGGGATCTCCACGTGTCCCCAGTACTTGAGGAAACGGCGGCGGCAGCTCTGACTGCCCGTGGGACAGGGGGCCTGGGATGATGGAGAATGAGCTGGCTAGAGCTGCAGACAATTCTCCAGTGCGGGAAGCCGGGCCTATTGGAATGCGGGGCACTGTGTTCCTTTGTGTTTTGCAGAGATGTCCCTAAACTGTCCCCCACCCACCACGATGCCGTGTAAATCAAGGTGTCGTGGAGTAAATAAAACGAACTCTCCCATGGGGCTGTGAGAAGAGGTGCTTCGGTCTCCCCCAGGGTCACTGCCCATCTTTCTTAGGCTGAGCTCTAAGAACCACATTGCGCTCTGGTTCTGGTTAGGGCGCATGTGCACAGGGGGAGACGCCAGCAGGAAACTGGGGGTGCTAGGAATAGGGTTCAAACCCTCCGCTTCTCCCTGGATCCAGAGTTAGCAGCAGGCGTGTTCCTGCGCAGAAGGCCACGCCCCTATTGTTGACCTGTCCTTTCCGCCCCTGCAGCCTCAGCTCTTCTTGCATTTCGACAACCACCACCGAACCCCGTGCCTGGTCGGCTGTCAGAGTAGCAACGGCTCCCGCGTGTCCAGAGCCCCAGGGGCCTCACCGTCCCTCTTGGCCCCCTCTAACCCTACCTCGTGTTAGTGTGCGGAAATCTTGATGCTGTAATACCATATCCTTAGACCCTTCTTAGACGATGATAGGTGGGTGCCCAGGAAGAGGTAGAATTAGTAACTGTAGCAGAGTCTTCCTTAGAAAACCGTGGCTTTATATCATATCACATAGCATATCATAGCACGCTACAACGTTATGTTGATATTTATATTGCTTATATTGACCGAACTTGATCTTATAACAGCATTTGTCCGCTTTTATTTTCTGAAGGTTTATTGGTGTTCCAACACTCATTTTTAGACTATTAAAACACAGACGAGTGTTTCTGTAAAAATTAACACATTCCTTCGGGTTTTGACGATGTTCCAGGTTGTTCTTAACCCCAAATCACCCAGCTCCGTTACCCAGCATGCATTGCCTGTGCCTCCCTGTAGCTTCCTCACCTCAAATGCCTTTTCTATCTCCACCTCTTCGTGTGCAACTCTTTCTTGTTGATCCAAGCGAATTTTGAATGCCTGCCCGACAGTGAATGTCTGCTAGACGCTTGATCCCTCAATGAAAGAGAGGCACAGAGCCTTTCTTGGAAACCCACCCTCTTCTCTCCTGGGCTCCAGAACGCACGCACGCTGGTTCTGCTGGGAGCGCATTCTGCTCTGAGCATCGCCCGTGGCTCTTTGCCACCAGATCGTGAGCTTCCTGCAGACAGAAAACACATTTCATCTCTGCTATCTCCTCCTCAGGAGCCTCATGCATGCTAAATGTGTAGACAGTGCTGAGTGATGCAGACCTGTCAGAAGGAATCAACAAGACAGCCCTCCTGGGCATCCATCCCTGCTCTCCCACACACATGGCAGCAAACACCCCGAGCCACTCCTCCGAAATGGAAGCGTGGTCTGACTAGCAGGACCCTTTGGGAGAGATGTCAGAACTGAGAACCCCTGGGTTCCGGCAAAGTGGAGCACCTTCTACTTAAGGCCATAATGTCACCAACCCTGGAAAGAGGGCACTTCAGAGAGAGTCAGTACAGAGAAGCAGCCTGCTCAGCATTGTCTGGTCACAATAAATTCAGTGCCCCCACCCCCACCCGCCCCCTTTTCAATCCTGCTCCTACACCAAGCCTTAAATAACCACCCAGGACAGCTCCAGGCACTCTGGAAATTTTATGTAACTTTAGATAACATCTAGCCCCAACATCCCTCTCACACTTCGCTGAGTCATTCGCCCAAAATACGCCTGACCAGTGAGGCAGGAATAATGATTCCTACCGGCTTTTACCTCTGTCTCTGCAGCTCTGCTTCCCTTTCCTAGGGGCAGATTCTAATTTGGTACCAAAAAACCCCCCAAACAAATCAATACAGTATAAGTCAATTTCCATCCTGAGATAACTGAAGAAAGAAAATGTGTGTCATTATTTTAAAGGCCCATGTATTTATATGAACGTGTCCCGTACAAGGTGCACCCCTCCCCCAATTCACACCCTGCTGCCACCCCCATGGCCACCGGATTGTTCTAACCTAATTGCATCTTGGAGCAATGCCATCATCCTACATTGCAAGAAATAATATTGAACAGCACTGCAAGAAGGAGAGATTAAGAATAACAGCCTCTGTACCGGAACTTTCAGAACTCCCTTTCTGCTCTGCTGTGGGGAGTAGCTGTGAACCTACAATGTGACTGATCCGATCGAACTTCTGTTGGAAACATCCCCGAAGGTGTCTACACCGGATTGGAGAAGGGTCGCAGCCCATGTCTGTGCCCCATTTGCACGAGTGTAGGTCACGCAGTCGTGCGGAGCCCTCACTTCAGGCTCCATTCGTATTCGTGCCCCTCTGGCCTTTCCTTTGTCTTCTGCTTTGATATTGTCTTGGTGAGTGTTCTGCATCTTTGCAGGCTGCCTAGATACGTTACAGAACAAGGAAGGGTGTATGAAAAATGTAACAGTGGCTCTGTGTGGTTTTGTCTGCCTGCCTCAAGGCAGCCGAGTCAGATCGTCAGTGACGGCTGGCTGAGGTTCAGGGGCCGGGCATAGCGTGCTCCTGTGCAAAGGCCAGCTGGAGAAGGGGGAACCGGTCTGTGAACAGTCCCAGGCTCCCTCAACCCCCACCTCCAGCCTCGGAAAGTGTATCACCTCTGTTTTCTCCCAAGTGTGACTGGTGTCCAGAGGGAATTGATGCTGTTGACCTACTTTTAGTAGGAATGGTGGGTGAGGACGCAGGCACACGTGTTCATCTGTGCATTGAAAAGTACCTGTGCAGGCTCGTAGACATTGAGGCAGATCCAGGCTCTCACGTTAACTTGTAACGCAACAATGAACCCCCACTGGTTGTGTCTTGACTCCTTGCCATGTGGAGCTCAGCTGCACCAGGCACCTTCCTTATACCTCTCGAGGATCTCATGAGGATAATTTGGAAAATCTAGGATCTTAGGATTCTAGAGCTGGAAAAGACCTCTGAAATCATTTCCTCTGAATGGCAATGTGGCTGTGTGGGCATTTGCTTTTTAAAACTCAGTTGCAGAATTACCTTATGCTTGATGTAAGCATATCGGATCCCCTGATGTGTAAAAGTAGAATGTAAGGTCTGTCACCCCTACTCATACTTCCTGGAACAAGCACCATTAATAGGAACATTCATTCATTCATTCATTCATTCAAACAATATTGACAAACACCAGTTATGTGTTAGGCTCTGTGGATTAAGACAGGGAGAAGGGTGGTGAAGAGGGAGGGAGAGAAGAAGAAGGAAGGGAGGGAGAGAGGGAGGAAGGAAGGAAGGAGAGAAAGAAATGGACTTCAGTTAGTGATAAGTGCTACAAAGAAAACTAAAGCACAGTTACAAGACAGAGAGTTGACAAGTGAGGTCTTTTTAGGCAGAAGGGGACCACGTGGCCCAGGAAACACAGGCCCTGCTGGCAGGACTGCGTTGGGTGTGTGCCAGGAACAGCCAAAGGGCCAGTGCAGTGGAATGCTCTGAGGAAGAGGGAGCGTGTGCAAGGTGCGATTGGAAATGTCAACAACAGGCAGATTTTATAGCTCCTCCAGGCATTGTAGGGAAATTTGTTTCTTTTCAAATGCCAGGAGTAACAATGGGGCGGTTTTAAATGGGAGACCGGCAGCTTTAATAGCCAGAAAGCTTTTGCGTGGGGAGAATGAGCTAGTGCACTGGCTGAAGATTAATTTTCAAGGACGCTCCCTCCAGAGGGAAGAATTACTGTGTATGATTGTTTTTGTTGCATTCATGCTTATAACGATTTCCTGTTGCATTAAATCCCAGGAGGGTATGAATAGCAATAAAAATAAGCTGGCCTAGCAGACAGTGAAATGTACCGCACGTGTCTGCCAGCACATCAGTGCATGGACAGAGTGTCCACAGGAGGCGGAAGAACACTGGGGAGCTGACCCAGTTGCATGGCAGTCCCTCCTGCCTGTGCTGTGAGGACAGCACATGCCTGTTCTTTTCTGCAGTCTCTAATAGCTGTGTATTTCCTTGATAACATTTTTTAAAAATAGTTTAAGACTCACAAGAAGTTTCCAAAAGAGTACGGAGGAGTTCCCTTCCCACCCAAATGTCTTATGTAACCACAGGACATGCCCCAACCAGGACTTTGAGGTCGATAAGACACCGTTCACTTAGGTGCAGACCTCGTACGGATTTCTTCCATTTCCACATGCTCTCTTCTCGCATTGCTTTGGGGGCATGTCTGTGTAGCGCCATGACATTTTACCCTGTGTGTAGACCCAAGGAGCCGTCACCATCATCAGGTACAGACTGTCTCCTGGCCACAAAGAAACACCCTCCTGCGAGCCTGTTGTTCTGCCTTCTGTCATTTGTCTTATGAACACACCAAACTTGGGCGCGAGGAACATGCCCACTGCACCGCTCCAGCATTCGGTTTATTAAAGTCTATAAATCGACCCCATACGATGCCTCTAACCCTTTAAATGTCACGAACACATAAACATTTACACATTTAATGAATTCGCTAAAATATTTAAACCTTGATTTAAGAGCTAATTAACCCAATCCAGAATGTTCCCAGAAAATCAGGACACATTTGTCAGTTTTTTAATGGATTCAGTCACAGTGAACACAGACAACAGTCACACTGTCTCAGGGTGACTTCAAGGCTTATTTTTATATTTGTCACTTAGCCTAATGCAAAGGTCATGATGCTGTGATTTTGACTCATTTCCTTACTTTTTTCTATACCTGCAGTACACCTGTCCAGTGTGACAGGGGTCTTTCCAGACTCAAAATAAAATGCTGTCATACACAAATCTGTAAGGCCGGTGGGTTCTCAGTCACGGCATAGACCTGATGTGAAGGATCTTTCAGACCCAGGTGCGTGTCATCTGGGCCCTGTGTTTACAATCCAGTCTCACTTGCAGATGGAACTTCTCAAGCTCAGACCTTCAAGCAAAATAAAATCCCCCAAAAAGAAAAGTGTGCCTTTTTTTTAAACACCCTCGCCTACATTGCAAAACCCACTATTGTTCTCAAATGTATTAGTCATTTTCATTTTAGCATTTTTGGAAATGTGGGCATATTTTATTCTCATCTTATTATGGTTAGAAGGTTTATCCAAGGTTTTGCAGTCCAGGAGATGGGAGATTCTCGTCTGCGTACCCCACCTCGTCTGTGGGTCCTCTGGCTGGTTCCAGGTCATCGTGCACTTCCTGAAATCCTCACTCCACCTGGTTATTGTGTGAGTACCAAGTCCTTCCATCCTTCCCATTTTCACTCAAATCCTTTCTTCTCCCAGAAATAGTTTGTTTGCCCACCATACCACACACGCACGTGGTCCTGCCTACATAGGTAAAAATTCATAGAAACAACTCACCCACCGAGGCCAACTCTCCCACATGCACCACAGTGAACAATAATAAGCATATGTTATCACAGCAATCTTCTAGTGTTTCATGAGAGCATACATGTTTTCAGGGTTTTGATGGTGAAGTCGCCACAGCACGGCCAATTCCTGCCCCTGCAAGCAACACTCAGGGGTTTGCCGACAGTAGCTCTGGACTCTGTAAAAACAGGAAGCTTTACTTGCAAGCTGATTTTTTGCCATGCCCCAAGGCATGGAGTTAGCCACTGTCCAAGAATTACGGTTCACAGCAAATAATAGTACAGAGCAAATCTGGGCCCAGCCTCTTCCACATGAGTCCTGAGGACACAAGACAGTACCAGCTTCTAGGCCATTTCCATAGAACTGAAGAGGCATTTCTTCCTAGGCGCATATTTTTCTGTTCTACGAGGTCCATGGCTCCTGTGGGTCTGGGCCATGCGTGGGGGCTGGGGCGGGGAGGGGGCAGCCAGGGAGCTGTGTGTACAACTGCCGTGCATGCAAACTCACATTTCTAATTAGGGCATAAAACTACTGCATTTGGGGATTTTTCCATCAAAAACCACTTCTAATTTATTTCTCGTCAACATAGGTACCTAAATGATTAACCTTCACACAGGATGCTATCATGGCATCTTTTATTACTTGCTTTTCGTGACCACTTAGACCTCCCACTTGGCTGTTAGCTTCCGACCGGCCTGTGTTCAGGCGTGTCACACGCATATGCCATTCAGCTGATGCACACAGTGTGGCCTTGTTGGTGTTAAAACAAAACAATGGGCTACAGATTGCTGTGAAAATTATTATTATATATCTATTCTTACTTAACAATATACTATGGATTTTGTGCAGAATCAGGGCATAGAGATTTAAATCTCTTAATTCTCAAATAATGCTAACATTTAATCACTTTGGATTATTATAACAAATTTTAAAATGTAAAAAATACCAATTGCACCCAAACTTGAACTACTTGGAAAACCTGTCCATAGTCATCTCTCATTCTCTCTCTGCAGATATGCAAGTGGAGACATTGAAACTGGAGACATTTTTTACGAACTGAGATGTCAAGGGGAAAAATAGCTCCAGCGGTTAAAATGGAGGACTTGGTCTCCGTTACTTGGTGTGCGTCAGGGAGAACCTGCAAACCAGGTACTCCCCCAGACCAAAGCAGGAGTAGAGCTTTACAGGACAAGGAGGGGGACTGTCTGTCCTCGTGACCGGGCCTGCATCTTATCGAATCTTTTGTGTTTTTGTCTTTTTTTCACTCTCCAACTACTGCAAAACCGGTGGCTGCAAGAAGTAGAGAATGTTCTGGATTCTCAGGCTTCTTCCTCAGGATTATTGATACATTCACATTTGAGCAACTGTCAGAACAATTCTTTCAGGAGCTGTTTGTGCGAGCTTTTTGGTTTGTCAAGGTTCAGGGGAGGGCAAGGAAGGGAAACAGCAGGAAGCCGGGAAAGGGAGGCCAGGGTCAAAGCCGGGAAAACCGGGTCTGTTGTCAATCATTTACAGAGGTCATCCCGAGTTACTCAGTTATTCAGTTTAATTTTACCTGAATTTAAAAGAAGAAAAGGAAATGAACCAAATGGAAACAATAAATAAACTTTTATGTCCGTGTTTCTTCACAACAGAAACATTTACCAAATGATCCCTCCTACGGCTCAGGGAATCCATAATTTTAGAATGTGCCAAGAGGTCATCAAACCAAATTTTTTGACTTGTATTCACTTAAAAAAAATTGATTGCATTCCTGCTAAAGATGAGAAAATTAGCATTTCTTTTACATTTCCTCCCACAGCCTTGCTCCCCACATTCTGATGGCTGTTGCTCGTGTCGTGAAGTCTCACAGCAGTTCAGCCTTGGTCCACGTGCAGGTGGGTATAAGTCTCAGTGTCACTGTTTCTCTCATGAGTGTCCCATGTTACAGCTTTTAATTTTAATTCATCTAATAATGAGATAAAATTGAGATTTTTAAAATAGAGATCCTTCCATTTATGGTTATTTTTTGCCTTTGTCTAAAATGTCATACTTATCATCTCATCTTAATAATAATATTCTAGTACCACACACATCAAAAAAATAATAAAACAAAACAAAACAACAGTATTCTAGAGCCACAGAAGGCAGAACAAAATGACCTTCTAGAATATATTTGACCAATAGAACTTTCTGCCATAACGGAAATGTTTTCTGTCTGTGGCCATTGAGCCCTTTAAAACATGGCTGGTATGAACAAGGAGCTAAGCTTTTCACATTAATTTCAGTTATTTTAACTTCAGATGGCCACGTGCGGTAAGTTGTCACTGGGAGGTCAGCTCAGCTGTGAAAGGGAGTAGAGAAGGCTACCTGCATCACCTCGGGCAGGAGAAGTTCTTAAACAGGACACTGAAAGCATGGGGCATAAAAGAATTGATAATTTGTATTATATTAAAATTAAAGACATCTTTTTATGAGACAAAAAGAGTAGAAAAGAAACCACTGAGTGGGAGAAGATATTTGTAACACCTTTAAGACAATGAATAATAAATTCCTATAACTCCATAAGAAAAACACAGACAAAGGTACTAGAACTATAGGTGTTTGCCTATATGTAAATTAAGGTTATTCAAATGGTTAATAAACATATGAAAAGAGAACATACTTTATTAGTCATCAGGAAAATAAAAATTAAAGCTACACGCACACCAGAATGGCTAAAGTTAGAAAGACTGACATTATCAAGTGTGGACAAGGACTTGGAGCAACTTAAACCCATTATACATTGCTGATACAAAGGTAAATTGGTAAACTTTGAAAAATATCATGGCATTATCTATTAAAGTTGAATATATACATCCCCTGTGAGTAAGCATTTCCAATATTAGGTATAAACTGGACAGAAATGTTTGAACATATGCGCAAAAAGACACATACAAGAATGTCCACAGAATCATCATTCATAATGGCCCCATAATGGCCTGAATGTCAAGAGTAGATTGGTAAATTGTGTCTATCCATACCATGACATTTTATTCAACATGTAACATATTAAAATTTTAACTACATATAATACCAAGAATAAATTTGACAAACACAATATTGAGCAAACAAGGCAGACATAGAAAATGATTCTACTTATGTAAAGTCCGAAGATGGATAAAACTAAACTAGAACATTAGGAATCAGAATACTAGTTACCTGGGGATGTGAGGGACAGTGCAGTCACCTGGGGGGCTGTGAAGTGGGCTTTTGAGATGTGGGAATGATTTTAGTTCTTGACCCGATGCCAATTATACAGATGTTTATTTCATGATACTTTACCAAAAGTTACATTTAGGTTGAATACTTTTCACTGTTGTTCTTCAATAAAAAATATTTTTAAGACAGAGATTTTGAACTTGAGAGACAATGAAAAAGTGACCATTTCCTAAGCAAATGCTCTCGTTCTTTAAGTTGTTCACTAACATTGGCACAAATAAATAAAATCCCATTTTTTATGTTTTTAGTTAGTAATGATTTTACTAAGTATTTTTCTTCTCCTGTGAAATGCTTATTGAAAACCTTTTCTAATTTTTATAGGGTACAATGCATTTTTGTAATGATTTATGAGAATGATATATAGTAAATGTATTATCCACCTATATTTATAGTAAAGATATTTTCCATCTATTTGTCAGTTGGGTTGCAAGTATTTTCCTCATTTTGTCATTTAATTTTGTTTACAGTATAATTTATACCATTCTAAAGTTTTCACTTTTATTTTTATTTAGCCAATTTCATTGTATCATTTCATATGTGGTTTTTGAGCTTTATTACTTGCTCATAATAGCTGTCCCATTTGAGAGTATAAAAAACTTGCCTATGTTTTCCTCGAGTATTTTCAGAGTTTCATTTTTTAACACTTAAATCTTTTATCTATCTGGAAGTCATTTTTATTTATGATGGACAAAATCAACTGTATTTTATTTTCCATTTTGTCCCTCTGAATGCCAGTTGTCCAAGTAACAAGATGTATTGCAGGCATGAGTTTTCTGTACCAACTTGACTGCTATTTACAGAGGTATGTATACATTTGCATATATATGCATGTAAATGTGTAGATTCCCTGAGATACCTGTGTTTGTGTCTGGGTTCTCTGTTAAGTTTCACTTATTTATATATCCAGTCTTGTACCTACATCACGAAGATTTAATCACTGTGGCTGATTAGCTCCCAGTGCAGAAACAGAAATGTAAATTCCATGATGGCAGGTTTTTCCTGATGTTTTAGCTCCTTCATTCACAGCCTGGTGCTCTTCCACGTTTGTCTCTCCATGTGGATCTCACCTCCAAGTCCTCTCCTGGTGGTATGAAGGGTGGTCTCCAGCAGGGTAGTTGGATGTCTTTCCTGGTGGTGGCTTCCGAGCACACAAAACTGTGTGCTGTTAGGACTTTTTAGCTCTCTTACTGGCTCCATGTCACTTTTGCTGTGTGCTGTTTGCCAGGCAATGTGGGAGTGATGGCACAAGAGTGAGAATACCGGGACATGTGGCCAATGGTCGGTGTCTTTGCAGACTCGCTACCTCAGTGGATGCCCTTGTCTTGGTCCTGTCTATAATAGGGATGCCTTAGTTCCTTCATTGGTATTTGTGTTGGTTGCTAGCTTTTATCCAGATAAGGAGAACTAGACTATTTGTTTGTTTGTTTTGTTTATCAGAATGGGTGTTGAATAGTGTCAAATATAATTTGAAATTTATAAAGATGATCCTGTGGTTTTCTCTTTTAAATTATATATGGAATGAATTATATTAACAGAATTTCTACCCTTGAACGTTTCTCTTATGTTTATTTTTTAAAAAGATTTTATTTATTTATTTTTAAAGAGAAGGGAAGGGAAGGAGAGAGGGAAACATAAACGTGTGGTTGCCTCTTGTGCGCCCTCTACTGAGGACCTGGCCCGCAACCCAGCCATGTGCCCTGTCTGGGAATCAAACCAGCAATGCTTTGGTTCTCAGTCTGGCATGATATTCAGTCCACTGAGCTATCCTAGCCAGGGCCTTTCTACCATGTTTAAAGACCCTCTGTGTTAGTCTGTTGCAGCTACTATAACAAAATAGCAGAGACTGGGTAGCTTATAAACAACAGAAATTTATTTCTTACTCTTCTGGGGACTGGGAAGTTCAAGATCCAGGTTCTGGCAGATTAGGTGTCTAGTGAGGGCGTCCTTTCCGATTCATAGATGATGCCTTCTCACTGTGTCCTTGTACGATGGAAGGAGCTATGTTGGTCTGTGGAGTCTCTTATGAGGACACTAATCCCAGACATGAGAGCTCCCCCCTCATGTCCAAAGCACCTCCCGGAGGTTCCACCTCCCTAAACCATCATCTTTGGGGGTGAAGACTTCAACACGTGAGTATAGGGAACACAAACATTCAGGCCATAGCACCCTCCATGGCCAGGTTGCATTATCTTCAATACACTGCAAGGTTCCATTTGCTAGTGTTTCACTGAAGAATTTCCCATCCATGGTTAAACATGAGACTGACATATAATTTTCAGAATTTTGTGACACATTTGTAACTTCTTTTATTCTGCAAAAGAAAAAAACAGAACATGAGGTCAGAGAAGGAAGACGTTTGTCTCAAATTAGTGAAAGAACTTGTATCAGAAATAATGCCTTCAGACTCCAAATCCAAGAGTTTCCTACTAGGTGGTACTGCCAGGTACTCACAGGTTGATTTGTTTGTTTGTGTTGGTATTAGGAAAATTC
>PVIA01006028.1:60918-104661 GCA_004024845.1 Tonatia bakeri | reverse complement strand
AAAAGTGGCCCTGGCTGGCGTAGCTCAGTGGATTGAGCGCGGGCTGCGAACCAGGCATCGCAGGTTCGATTCCCAGTCAGGGCACATACCTAGGTTGCAGGCCATGTACCCCAGCAGCCGCACATTGATGTTTCTCTCTCTCTCTCTCTCTCTCTCCCTCTCCCTTCCCTGTCTAAAAATAAATAAATAAAATCTTTTAAAAAAAAAAGAAAGAAAAAAGTGTCAGAACAACATCTCTGTCTTCCTATCATTGCCACAAAGCAACAGGAACAAAAGGAAAGCATTTATTGATTGAATGTCTTGCATAAACTCTCCTTTAGAGACAATGGCTAACCTAAGTGTTGATGAAATAAGAGGAAGAGGCCATCGTATCTTCAGTACTATTTTTATATATTTATATATATATATTTATATCATATATATGTTTATGTGTCTAGAGTATAGTTTTCAAGATTTTATTGTTTCACAGCTGTTATTACCACCATTATATTTTTGTTTCCTTTTCACCTACTCACCATCTATTTCCCTTGTTTCCTAACATCAGAACTATACAGAAAGTAATAGGAAGATACAGATTTAGTAAATAGATAGAAAACTATCTGTAAGTGCCATAATTCCTCAAAATTTTATACACTTATATAGAGTGATAGAATATGACAAATTTATCAGTCCCTTGTTCACTGCTAGTTTATTGTTTTTGATACATCATTCACCACATTTATTGAGGGCCTAGTACATACTAAGCATTCATTGAGTTTTCTGTATTCTAATATAAATACATGTAATGTTACATATAAATATATATTATATAATATAAATATACCTATATATGTGTGTGTGTGTGTGTGTTTATACACAGCACACACAGTCAGTGCTCATTTGCGTTACTTTCTATAAAGTTGCCACAAACACTGAATGAGTGAATACTGAACCATTGTTCCTGAGGGAAATACAGGATTAGATTCCTGTGAGCCTCTGTTCACTTTTCTTCAACTGATCAATATATAACCTGTTTTATGTGTGTTTCTGTTTTAAAACATCTTGTTTTATATATGATGATTCATTGACATTGAATTTACAGACAATGACCCTTTAACTCATGCCTGAATGACACTTATCTAACATGTATTTTGTCCCTGAGGCACATCACACCCTTCTTGCATTTAGACAGCACTTCAGCACTACATTTTTCAGCCATTTTAAACAGTGAAATCATGAACAAAAAGCACAAAATGTGAAAAATGCACTAAATATATGGCAAAAAAAGACACTTGTTTATACTTGGAGAGCTGAAACAAAGAGGCAGTTTCACCTTGTTGAGCTTTAGCTGGTAATGGCATGTCAGGTGACTCAAATTTTTCACTGCTATGCATACATCTGCCAATGACCAGGAAAATGCCATGAGTATGGGTTTGGGGTTACAAATAAATTTTAGTAAGTGAATTCACAAATACTTAATACAAATAATGAAGAGTGGCTATATTATCAACTGTGTGTGTGTGTGTGTGTGTGTGTGTGTGTGAGAGAGAGAGAGAGAGAGAGAGAATTTGTTTTTGGTCTTCAGTACCCTGCCCTTTTCTTTCCTTTCGTTAATTGCTTATTCTTGCTCACAGTTTTCCTGCATCTCTTGTGGTGTATTGCACAATTTGTAAGTATAATGACGTTTCTAGGACTGTAATGTGGACAGGAAGTTCACTCCATTTATCAAAGGTTTCCTGAGACATAATGTGTTTTGTTTATAAACCTCTTCTAGAGTGATAACTTTATATTATAGATGTCATTCCAATGTTTATGTAAAGCATCTCAAAGTATTATTTTAAATTCAGTTCAGTTAAGTGTAAAATTACAATTAGCATAATTCATATTGACTTTATTATGTTAGAGATGCAAACATTTTTTCTTTTATATTTATAAAGTCATTTAAAATATTTTATACAATATTATACAGATATGTAAAAAATTAAGATCTTTGCTTAACGTCATCTTAGGGATGTACCACTCAGTCATTAAAAACATTATTTTTAACTGGGAAATATATGTATTGGAGGGGTGTATAAAGTGTGTTGTATTTATTCTGAAGAATAATAGAATGAGAACTCATGAATCCATCATCCACATTAAGAACAGAATATCACTAGTACCTTTTAAAGCCCCTTGTGTGCCCCTTCCCAATCATGCTCCCCTCAACCACTGCCCTGGCTATTGTATTAATCATTTCTTTTGTTCTTGGTTTTGGTCTTTTTACAGCTTTACCACCCGTGTATGTACTCCTAAACAGTACATTGTTTAGTCTTTAAAAACTAAGTAGCAAGCACAAACTTAGCTGTTGTAAGGAAAGGGCAATATTACCACTATTGTATAAAGATTCAGAAGGGAAGTTGACTAGAAACTCTTGTTAACAGTCTGGCTTCAGATCTGCTGACTGCATATAGGAGACCCTAATGAGAAGTCAGTTGACAAGGTCCCAAGTAAATCCCAGGACATTGGGTTCTTCACAGGCAAGACGTTGGTGCTGTAGTACAGAGTTAGGTATTGAATGTCCAGCAGGAATACAGTCAGGAGATGGGCTGTTCTGCATTTTCTGCTTTTCAACTCACTGAGACTTGACTCCTGCTCTCAGAAATAGAACATTTCTATGGAGTAAAATGAGAGTCTTCTGCTGATCCAGACTGCAGAGAAGAGCAGAATCTGATCAGCCCCTGGTCAGCAAAAGCAAAACAGAAGAACCTGGCCCTGGCTCACCTGGTCCTATTTTTAAGTTAAAAAGGTGTCCAGTGGCGATGGGAACCTGTGAACTGTCAGCTGGAGGTCTCCTTCCCTTGTACTCCTGGAGTTCTCTTTGTGTGTCTTCTGTGTTGGATCTCCTATTTTACTATACCTTGGCATCCTATTTACTGGTATACTCTCTTGCCTTGGCAAACACATCCTACAATAATTTCTTCAGAAACTATGAACTTCAAATAATTTGAGCCCTTTAATATCTAAAAATATCTTTATGATTATGGATTTTTCTGCTGGATATAGAATTAAAGGTTAGAAATAATTTTCCTTCACAATTTTGAAGATATTGCTCTGTTGTCTTCTTACTTCTAGCATTACCATTGAGAGATCAGATGCCAT
Source organism: Tonatia bakeri (assembly GCA_004024845.1). Lineage (NCBI taxonomy): Eukaryota > Metazoa > Chordata > Mammalia > Chiroptera > Phyllostomidae > Tonatia > Tonatia bakeri. The sequence goes on along the minus strand of PVIA01006028.1, from coordinate 101,541 downwards.
TCTGGTCCCTGATCTACTGTGTGTGAACTAAATTATCTTCCCCTCCCAGGGCACCTTTACCTCCACTTCTGTAAATTTGAAACTCTTGTGGTCTACAGTGTTCTTAAATTTCAAATTAGCTTGTATGGAGATGGGTCTGTAACCTATTTGTTGAGTGCTTGGTGGGTCCTTTTAATTCAGGCAACTCATGATTTAAGTTCTGGAAAATTTTGTTGGATTATTCCTTTGAGTTTGTTCCCTTCATTTATTTTGTTCTTTTTGCTCTACTTTCTGGGAAATATCCTCAACTTTATCTGTCAGCCCTTCTATTCAGGTTTTTTTTTTTTTATTTTAAATCCTCACCCAGGGACATTTTTTTCATTGTTTTTAGAGGAAGAAGGGGGGAGAGAAAGAGGAAGAAGAGGAGGAGGAAGGGGGAGAGAGAGAGACAGAGACATGAATGTGAGAAACAAACGTCGATTGGTTGCCTCTCATACTTGCCTCAACCGGGGATTGCACCTGCAACCTAAGTATGTGCCCTGACCAGGAATCAAACCTGGAACATTTCAGTCTATGGGATGTCACTCCAACCAACTGAGCCACACTGACCAGGGCTCTATTGAGTTTTAAATTTCTTCATGAGTTTAATTTTCTTTATTTTTTTGACATTCATTTTCTATCTATTTTTAATTACATTTTATTTTATGTTTTAAAGATTTTATTTATTTATTTTTAAAGAAAGGAGAAGGAGAGGGAGAGAAACATCAATGTGTGGTTGCCTCTTGTGTGTCTCATACTGGGGATCTGGCCCACACCCAGGCGTGTGCCCCAACTGGGAATCGAACCAGCGGCCCTTTGGTTCACAGGCTGGCACTCAATCCACTGAACCACACCAGCCTGAGCCTAATTATATTTTATTGATTATGCTATTACAGTTATCCCAATTTTTCCCTACTTCCCTCTCAACCCAGCAGCCCCCATTCCCTGAGGCAATCCCCACACCACTGTTCATGTTCATGGGTCATGCTTAGGTTCTCTGGCTATAAAGGTGTCCACTCATGTAGCCAAGGATGATTATAAAGGTGGCCCAACACAAAATTGTATATTTATTAAAACTTTTTTTTGCTCATCAGTCTTCATTAGTGTTTGTGTATTTAGTGTGTGACCCAAGACAACACCTCTTCTTCCAGTGTGGCCCAGAGACACCAAAGGATTGGATACCCCTGGTACTCCATTTCCTATATTGTACTTTACATCTACATAGCTATTCTGTGACTACTTACTTGTACTTCTTAATCCCCTCACCTCTTCACCCATTCTGCTATACCTCTCTCCCATCTGGCAAGCATCAAAACGTTCTCCGTATCCATGATTCTATCTCTGTTCTTCTTGTTAGTTTAGTTTGTTTTGTTTTTTTAGATTCAGTTTTTGATAGATATGTTTTTATTGCCATTTATTCTTCATAATTTTGATCTTTTTCTTAAACAAGTCCCTCAAGCATCTCATCTAATAATGGTTTGGTGATGATGAACTGCTTTAGTTTTTTTTCTTGTCTGGGAAGTTCTTTATCTGCCCTTCAATTCTAAAGGATAGCTTTCCTGGGTAGATAAATCTTGGCTGTAGGTCCTTGCCTTTGATGACGTTGAATATTTCTTGCCACACTCCCTTCTAGCCTGCAGAGTTTCTTTTGAGACATCAGCTGACAGTCTAATGGGAACTCTCCTGTAGGTAACTAACTCCTTTTCTTTTGCTCCTTTTCTTTAGCATTTTAATTATGGTGCATCTTGGTGTGGGTCTCTTTGCATCCATCTTGTTTGGGACTGTCTGTGCTTCCTGGACTGGCATGTCTATTTCCTTCACCAAGTTAGGGAAGTTTTATTTCATTGTTTTTCAAATAGATTCCCAATTTCTTGCTCTATCTCTTCTCCTTCCTGCACCCCTATGATGCAAATGTTGGAACACTTGAAGTTGAGGCCTCTTACACTATCCTCATTTTTTTTATATTGTTTTCTTCTTTTTGTTCTGATTGGTTGTTTTTTCCTTCCTTATATTCCAAATCATTGATTTGATTCTTGGCTTCATCTACTCTACCATTATTTCCCTGTAAACTGTTCCTTATTTTAATTAGTGTATCCTTTGTTTCTGCTTGGATCTTTTTTATGCTGTTGAGGTCCTAAGTTCCTTGAGCATCTTTATAACCAGTGTTTTGAACTCTACATCTGATCGATTGCTTATCTACATTTCATTTAGCTCTTTTTCTGCAGTTTTGATCTATTCTTTCATTTGGGCCGTGTTTCTTTGTCTCCTGATTTGGAGCCTCCCCATGTTTGCTTTTATGTATTAAATAGAGCTGCTTTGACTCCTTGTCTTGGTAGCATGGCCTAATGTAGTAGGTGTTGTGTAGGGTCCAGTGGCACAGCCTCCCCTATAACCCATGAGGGATTCTCAAGGTGTGCCTTTCAAGAGGAGGTGAGTATACCCTTCTCTTGTGTTTGAGACTTAATTGCTATTAGCAGGTCAATGGGAAGGATTTACCTGGGCCAGGCAGCTGTGGGAATTAGCTGTGACCACTTACCACCACCCTCCACCCTGCATGGAGTATCAGCTATGAGATGGCATGGTGGTGGTGCTCCAATGTGGTCTGTAGCTCTCCACTGGGGTTTCCTGGGTGGTGTAGGCTGAGGTCATATCCTACCTGTATGTTTCCCAGGACCATCCTGCCTGAACTAGAAAGCAATCTGCATATGGCTGCTACTTGTGCTTGACTTGGAGATTTGCAGACAAAGATAAGCTGTGAATCTAGGCTGGTTGCTGCTAGTCCTGGACCTGTGGCCACTTAGCAAGAAATACAGGGGTTGGGGGCTCACTGAGGCTGGCTGTTGCTTGTTTGAGAGGATTTGGGAAATTGTGAAGTATGAGCCAAGACCAGCCATTAATATGGAAAAACAGCTTGGGTGGACCTGTAAGTTGGGTGGGATGGAGTCTCTGGGGATCTCCAGAATGGGCCAAACAGTGTTAGCCAGGTTGATGGAGTCTCCAAAATACCACCAGCCCGCTGGATCTGTGGCTCTGTGGGGAGATGGTTCAGGAAAGGGACAGTGGCCCCTGTCAGACAATGCATTTTCTCTCTGTACACCACTGGTGCTTTTGAAGCTGTTATCCCAGTGCTACAGGTCAGAGGAAGTGAGTCCGAGTAACTCTTGTGTGTTGGTTCTCTAGGAGGAACTACTTGGGACTCCAGAAGTTTCTTCCACCAACTCAATTCCCACTGGTTTTTGCAGCCAGAAGTTATGGGGACTTACTTTCCTGGCACTGGAACCCTGGACTTGGGGGGCCAGTGTGGGGCTGGGACTCCTTGCTCCCAAAATATCCCTCCCAAATTTTTATCCACCACACATGGATATGGGACCAGACTGTTCCACATCTCCACCCCTCCTACTAGTCTGAGTGGATGTGATTCCTTTAATTCCATAGTTGTTGGACTTCTATTCAGCTCAATTTTTGATGTTTCTGGGTGATAGTTGTTTTATATTTTAGATGTAATTTTTATGTAATTGTGCAAGAAGTCGAACCCTGTTTACCTATGCTGCCATCTTGACTGGAAGTCCATGTGTTAATTTTCAAGAGCTCTTTTTTGTTTTCTGAAAGTTCTTTTTTTTTTTTCAGTTATCTTTCTGAGGATAGTAATGGTAGTTTGAAGTTTTCTTCTTGTTTAGTCTGTTTCCTCTAAGTGGCTCTTTCTGTTTGTTTGATCTCTTCTTCTAAATTAGAGACTCCTCTCCAGATGTCTTGGAAGTTTGGTTGTCTGCTTATGATTAGGAATAGAGCTGTAGTTCTTGATCTGGGGCAGTTCTCCCCTCACTCCTTCCTGGAGACATTTAACAATGTCTGTAGACATTTTTTGGTTTTGAAAACTGGTTGAGAGGATCCTACTGGCATCTAGCAGGTAAAAGCCAGGGATGCTGTTATGCATCCTGCAAGGCACAGGATTCCCTCCACAAATATCCAGCCCAAAAGTCAGTAGTGCCAGGGTTGGGAAGCTGCAGTAGAGAGACTGAAAGAAGATTTAAGAGCTCTGAACTTACTGGCAGAACTTGTTGACTTTGGGTTTAAGGGAGGATGATCTGGTTGAGTGGTTTGAACAATTTGGTGTCATTGTCTTTAGATCTTTCCTACTGGGCTGGTCAGATATTTAGTAGAAAATCTTTCCTCTTTGGTCTGAAGGGTGAAGATCTAGACTCTAATTTCTCTCCTATTAAGGGGAGGAGAAGTTGAGGTTTGTGTGGGAGCACATAATCCCCTTGCTTTCTATATAGTACCCACTTCCTCAGCTGCCTTTGTCCCCAGTTCTAAGACCTAAAATTTTACCCTCTCTAGAGAATGGACCTTTGTGAGAATGAGGTTGGGGCATTTACCCAGTAGCATGTGTTAAGGGGGGCTTCTAGGACTCTAACTGGTTCTCTAACAGGTTTCATGCAAACCTTGTTATTTCAGCATCACCCTCTCCCTCCAGTCTCAGAGTAATCTGGTGCTACCAGTTTAAATGCTTCTTAGCATTCTGTAGTATAAATGGGTTTGGTTCTGAACTTCCCTTAATTTCTCTTTGCAGTTCAGCTTTCCCAAATATGCTAAGCCTGTTACCATTACTGCATCTGCTTTCTTGGTTCCAAGATTTGATTATTACTCTTCTCTTCTCTTGTTCCCTCAGTCCTTCAAAAAAATTGTAATCCCCTTAGTATCATATTAATGGGGTTTGGGAGAAAAATAAATTAGATGCATTGTGCCAAATCTATCCTGTTATCCTAGAAACCAACATACTATATTTTAGCACAATTTCATTTAATTCTAGTCACCTTAATTGATGTATTTACTTTTGTTATCAGAATTGTTCATTTCCTAGACTTAACCTTTGTTTCACATACATGAAAACCAGAGATTATTCCATGTCTGTATAGAGTCACAGCTGCTTTCTTTTCAAAACGCGTGCGATTTTATAGCAATATTGACTTGTAGCATATCCTGGTTTACTTGACCTTTTACTTAAAAACATAGAAATCTGCAGTCACCTGCCTCAAGCAGAACCTTGTGCCACAATCCCAATCAATATTAAGTATTCTTAAAGAGTTGAATAAAGAATATATATTTCATCAGGTCTAAGAAACCCTAAATTATCTTATTCCATTTTGAATAATATCCTGGCCAGAATTAGTGGAAATATGAGAAACATAGTAGTTTATCATGATAGCTTACATAAATACTCAAGAATTAACTATACAATAAACTAAAAAATTTAAGCATGAAATTTCAAGCATCAAAAAAGATTTTAGGCCAGAGTGAAACCTAGGCCTTCTGAATTTTTGCCATTTCTTAAACTGTCATTCAAGTATAATTAATAAGTTTAATATAGATGTTTTATATATACTTTATTGCACCCTCACCCCTTTTAATATGGTAAGCCAAACCAGATTTTCTCATAGCCAGCCTCTCTTTAACCTATCAAAATACAAATATAATGAAATCCTGCTAAAATTATAGGTATAATTGACCTTTATATATATAGTATGTATATATATATATAATACATACATATATATGTATTATATGTATATACTTCATATATATAATGAGTATAGTATTATATACTCATTATATACCCATTTAAATGCTTATCAGTTTCTGCTGAGTTTCTGGTTGGTGGACTGAATCACAAAAAAAGCTTAAAGTGTATTTCAATGTCTTTTAGTGTATTAAATTTGGTGTAATTATGCTAACCTGCTGGATGTCATTGAGGTACAGAATACCCTTGAAAATGGTATAATTGTGATCTCTCTACAGGTCATCAGTAATTCATAGATAAAATCTTTTTTTTTTTGCCTCACATTATAAAACTAGCCTAAATAATTAATTTGATTTGGTATTTATCCACATATATAAATACATTTCTGTTTCTTTGGGGTTTTGTTTTCTCTCCCTTCTCTAGGACTAGCTTTCTTCATTCTACTGTTGCTCAAAGAGTGGGAACACAAGCTATGCTTTCTTCCTCATCTTTGTTCAAATGGGAAAAAGTAAATAATTCACCCATTGACCATGAATAATCCCACATACAGATCTCAGAAAATTTCCAAAAAGATGTAGTGAATTGAAACACACTACACAAACATATATATAGAGTCCCAAGGGTGTATGTGTGGACAGAAATCAACTACATTAAGCTTTTCCTGAAATTGCTTGCTATTGTCAGGATAAGTGATTGTTACATAACAGAGTGGGGGGGTGCTGAATGATATAAAAGACCTCCCCTTTTTCTCCAGGGGTTCCTCCCCACCTACTGGGTTCGTTTTGCCCACCGCCTGAGGAAAGATGTCTCTTAATACTAGAGATCAGTGAAAAGGAAAGGAATTTATTATTTATTTGAAATAACACAAACTAAAGTTTCCCACAAATGCACACAGTCCTCCTGGCACCCTCCACATGACAAAAGGGAACACTTCCAAAGCCTCGTGGTCCTGACTCTCACCCAAGCTGCATGGTCCCAACCAAGACACCAAAGCCATGTGGTCCTAAACGGACACGTGGTACCAAAAAGAGAGACGCCCAATGGCTGCCGTGCCTCCGTTTAAATCCCAGTGCCAATCTTCCTCTGCAGCCCCATTTTTGGCTCCTCTCACAACTGGCCACAGCTGCCAGCACTCTGGGCAGGTGTGGCCCTGTGGTGTGGAGCCAATTATCTCCAAGCTCTTCTGGACCCTATTACAAATCTGTATTTGGGGCTCCCCTCTTGGCTGCACCCTGTTACAAATCCCTCCTTTCAGATATACAACCCCTTTATAATCATAAAGAACAGTGGATGACGGTCTCATCTTCTTGTAACTACTTCTGGCTGCACATGGATGTCATCCTACCTACTCTTGTATCAGGGGTGCCCGGAAAGGGGGTGGAGAGGGTACAGCATGGAGGGAGTCCTTCTTGTAAGGGGAAGGACTTGACAGAATCCAGGTCAGTTGGCTGTCACCAGGAAGTTGCAGGCTTGGTGTCCAAAGGCTGGCATTACTGGATGGTTGGCATCCTGGTCATATTCTGGAGGTGACAGATTTGGAGAGAGAGTTGGAAGCACAATTAAATCATAATCACTAAGTGGTGAAGGCAGGGACTTAGGTAAAGAATGACTTATCTGGAGGAAGGTGTGCAAGGCATGCGACACCTATCCAAAACCCTTGTGGCCCACTATACTTCACTCGGGCTGAAGGGTATATATTAGGATTTCCCTCCTTTCAGATTTCTGGGCCCTTTCTGTCCAAGCCTTTAGGACAGAAAAGGGAAAATCAGTTCTAAAATGAAGCCCACAGACCGCCCCAACCCAACCACTTAGTTCAGTCAAACCATTGAGTCTCTGGGGGCGATGATGAGAATGGGCTTCTTAAGTGAGGCCTATATTGCAACCAATCACTCAGGTAATGGCATACACCCTACAAAAACAGGTCCTAGGCATACACCCTACAAAAACAGAAGGAAGAACATGTGTTAATTTACACAAAAATTCCCAGGCCAGTCTCTGTGCCTGTGAGACTGTCTTTCAGAAAGACATCCTGTTACAAGGCCCTTGCTACAATGATATTTAACAGTCGCAATTTGACAGGTCCTTTGTGCCTGTAAATTGAAAAGCAAACTTTCAAGACAGTTAGTTGCACCATTTCTGATGTCCAATACTGAGTATTGTGATTTTCCTCGAACCATAATTTTTCTTCCTAAGATCACCCTCATTGTTATTAAAGGGACTACTTTGAGTCCCGCTTTTAATTTTGACTGTTCATTTGCATAAACCCACCAAGAGCAGTCTGGATCATCTATGATCTTTAATTCCACTTTGCTGGAATTCACACAGGGAACTTTTAGATTGACTTCTCAGTTCACCCCTCGGGGCACAGAAGCAGAGCCACACATCCGCCATCTGACTTCGCCTGTACTGGTTGTTTCACTCAAATCCTTGAGGCTTCCATTGTGCCTACAGGTTCCTTTTTAGCCATCTTTCAGGAAAACAACCTTCATTCTTTCCCTGGAAAGACTGGCACAAACTGCACAACTTATTAAAGTACCAGGCTTTTCTCATGGGCTTACACTAGCTTTGCAAGTCAATCCCAGTTCCTCAGGGCTTTCTGGTAATGACCAGAACCCAAACATGCCTCCTTCAGGCGTGACATTTCAGTCAAAGTCTTGGTTAACAAAATTATTATTAACGACTGGTCTTACTAGTTTTATGCAAAGAAACCTTATGTCATTTTTCACTCTTTCAGAATGCCAAATTCTGGAGGGATCAGGTAGGGAAAAGAATACAAAGTGTGAAGGAAAATCCTTTTTTTGTTTTTTTCTGATATCCACCAGGCTTCTCAAAACTTTCCTATAGAGTGTGAAGTTTCAACTTTCCCTGGAATCCTCAATTTCCTCTTCAGAGTAGAACAAAATCCAAAACAGAGTTCCAGAACAATACACAGGTATAGGCATTCTGTTGCACGAATGCATCCATCAGTGCCTCACAGAGATATGTTCTTTCAGGCCTGGTCTCCTGGCAGAGACATGTCCCTTTGCCTCTGGCTGAAGCACTCATCAGCCCCAAGTGACCCTTCCTGGGTTCCGAGCAGCAAAGGAATTCTCCCCAACTGGTTACAGGTGACCTTTCCTAGGTCTTACAATACAGAAGGTTTCTGATCAGAAACAAAACCAATGTTAGAAATTTTCTCTTTTCCCACAAAACCAGAAAACAGGTAGTTGAGGTTTCCTTTACTCCAGGTTTAAAATTTTCACATCTTTTATACACATTTTTACCTATCCAGATTTAACCATTCGCTTTTAATCCTGGTTCCTTTCCCACACTGGGAAGCACTATACTTAAACTCAGTACTTAAACCCAGTGTGTGGCAGCCAAAACTCCCTAGCTTTACAAACACTTGCATGACATAACAAACACTGTCACCCTGTACTGGGATTCTTTGTCTCTTTCCGGAAGAGGAATTTCAAACCTTCCACTGGAGTGCAGGTCCAACTTTCCCTTTCTGCCTCAGCTGCAGCAGTAGAGTCTTCGTCTTCCTTTGGTGGTGCCCCTTTTACCCGTGTGTGGTGAATCCAGGGCTTAATTCCCATCAGCTTCAGAGAGGAATGCGTTGTCAGCAGGACGTCATAGGGACCAGGCCATTGTTCAGACAGCTGCTGTTCGGGGCCTTGGCTCTTCCAGGTCTTTAGTAGGACCTGGTCCCCTGGCTAGAATGGGTGCAGGGGCTCGTCAGAGGGGTAGACAGACCTGCAATGAGCAAACTTGTGCAAGATGGTTAGTGTCTGCCCTAAATGATGTACATATTGCTTATTCGTGCCTCGTGCTCCAAATCCAGAGGGGGTGTACCTAAAACAGAAATTCGGAGGGGTTTCCTATAAACTATTTCAAAAGGGCTCAGTTTAAGCCCGCTTCTGGGTGCCACTCTGATTCAGAGCAAAGCAATGGGGTGTGCCCGTTCCCACTTTAAATGTGTTTCCTGGCATATTTTTGCCAAGGTCTTCTTTATGGTATGATTCATTTTCTCAGTCTTTCCTGTGGACTGAGGTCTCCAAGATGCATGCAATTTCCATTGTATCTGCAATGCCTGTCCGACCTTCTGGGAGATTTCTGAAGTGAACGATGGTCCATTGTCGCTTTGAATGCTCTGGGGGAAGTTCAAACCTGGGAATTATTACTTTAAGCAACAGTTTTGCCACCTCAGTTGCTTTTTCAGTCCTGGCGGGGTATGCTTCTACCCACCCAGAAAAAGTATCCATGAAGACCAACAAGAATCTGAAATTTCCCTTCATTTTAGGCATTTGTGTAAAGTCCACCTGCCAGTCCTTGAAGGGGCACATCCCTTTATATTGTACTCCCTTTTCTGTGGGAACATGCTCTGTCTGAGGATTGTTTTTTGGCACATATCTGACAGGCTTGGCTAATCCTGTGAACAGTCCTTTGCAAATAAGGGCCTTTCAGATACGGCCTAATGAAATCCATTAGAGCATCCCTTCCATAGTGGGTCCTTTCATGTAGGTGCTTGAGGACAGGATACACTAGAGCCTCAGGGAGTAAAATCATACCATGGGCATCGACCTTCCACATAGAATTGGGATCAGTGTTAGTGAATCCCCATTCATGAGCCTGCTCCTCATCCTGTTCCATGTAATGAGGTTTAAACTCTGATAAGTCCAGATGGGGAACCAGAGCTGCTAAGTATGGCAACTTCTTGGCTGCTTGTCTTGCTGCTTTTTCAGAAATTTGGTTTCCCTGACTGGTTTGGGAACCATCCCTCTGGTATCCTTGGCAGTGCATTATAGCAACCTGGTCCAGTACATTCACTGCCTCTAGCATCTGTAAAATCACCTCTGAGTGTTTAACATCCTTGTTCCCTGAGGTTAAAAGTCCTCTTTCTTTCCATATTGCTCCATGGGCATGGACTACCATGAAGGCATACTTGGAATCTGTATATATATTAACTTTCTTTCCTTGGGACAGCAGTAAGGCTCTTGTGAGGGCTATTAGCTCAGCCTTTTGTGCTGAGGTTCCTGGTGTAAGGGCCTAGGCTTCTATTACCTTGTCTGCCATGGCCACTGTATACCCCACTCGTCCCTGGCCATTGTCCATGAAGCTGCTTCCATCTGTATACAGCTCCCAGTCTGGTGACACCAGCGGCTGGTCCATCAGATCTAGCCTGCTAGAATAAACTTGGTCAGTTATTTCCAAGAATTCATGCTCATGCTCAAAAATTCCAAATCTGGAAGTAGGGTGGCTGGGTTCAGGGTCGTGGTGGTCTGCAAGGTAACATTTGGATTGTCCAGCAAAATGGCCTGGTATTTCTCCATATGCCTTGCTGTCAGCCAATATCCTCCTCTCTGTTCTAGCAGAGTCAGAACCTGATGTGGCACCAACACTTTAGTGGGTTGTCCCAAGGTAAAATTCTCAGCTTCCTATGAGATGTCACGTGTGGCTGCTACTGCTTGGAGGCACGTGGCCATTCTTTCGTTGTGTGGTCCAGCTTCTTTGAGAGAGAGGCTGTGGGTCAGGGGATATTTCCCAGGGTCTGGGTTATCACCCCCAGTCCTATCCCCTGCCTTTCATGAATGTACAATTTGAAAGGCTTCTTTAAGTCCATCAGTCCTAATGCAGGGGCCAAAGCCAGCTTTTCCTTCAAAATATCAAATGCTACCTGACAATCCCCTGTCCATTCTAGGCATTTAGAGTCCAGTCCTTTTAGGGAATTATACAGTGGCTTTGCTATGAGTCTGAGGTTTGGCATCCAAATTCGACAAAACCCTGTAATTCCCAAGAACCCATGAAGCTGCCTTCGAGTTTTGGGGATTTTTAGCATAGCAAGGCTTGCTTTCTATCTGCCATCAAACTCCTGGTACTTTGTTTCAGTTGAAATCCCAGATATGCCACTTCCTGTTTGCAAATTTGGGCCTTATGAGGTGACACTTTATATCCTTTCTTTGCCAAATGATTTAACTGTGATGGTGTTGTGCAAACAGTCCTCATAGTTACTGCTGGCTATTAACAGGTCATCCACATATTACAAAAGAACTCCTGATTTCAACTGAACATCCCATAAGTCTTCCTATATGAGGGATTGGCATTCTTCCAATTCAGTAAGTCCTAAGTGGAGAATGGAGTATGGGCCCAATAGTAACCAGCGGGCTGGCCTTCTTCATTTATTCCGCCTATGGGGTATTGCCTCAAAGGGTATTGGCTGGCTACACCTTCGAAGGCTCCGTGGTTATAGGAGGTGCCCTGGTGAGTTCTGGGGGGTGAGACACATTCCTCAGCAGGTGGAGGTGAAGCAGTTGGCTTTGCAGTCTCCGCTTCAGGGTCAGTTAACGGGAGGAGACAGTACTGAGGTGGCTCCCACCACTTGTGGAGGGGGAGGTATCAGAGCAGTGGCAGTTCTCATCACCTGTGAGGCTGGAGGCGTAGAAACCTCCACCAGCTGTGAAGGTGGTAGCCTCATGGAGGCCCCTCCCACCTGTAGAGGGACTGAAGTGGTGCAGGCCCCTCCCACCTGAGGAGGGTGGTGCCCCAAGGCTTTACCCTGCGGAGGAGGCAAGGCCCCTCCCACCTGTGTGGGGGGTGACCCCGTGGAGATGCCCCCAACCCCCGGGGGTGGGGCAAAGTGCAGACCCCTCCCACCTGCTGATGCGTGGTAGAGCAAAGCCACCACCCACCCACTGGGGGTGAGGTGCCACCAGCAGAGGCAATGCACAGGCCCTGCCCACCTGTGAAGGTGGGGGAGCAAAGACTATACCCGCCCACTGGGGGTGGGGTACCAAAGCTGCAGCACTCGGTGGGGGCTGAACGGAGGCCCCTCCCACCTGCTGGTGTGGCAGGTGAGCAGAGCCAACTCGAAGAGGGTGCAAATCCGTGGTGGAGACTTCTTCCACCTGCAAGGGGAGGGTAGTCATGGCAGGCCCCACCTCTTGAGGCAGCAGCACCACTGGAGTTCCCCCTGCCTGTGAGCCCCCACCCTGGATGCAGAGCATTAATGAGGTTTATTTCCTCATTCTCTCTCTCTTCCTGTGTTTTACTACCAGGGAGGGCTTCTGAGACCACTTTTCCCTTCTGGACCATTACACGCTTCTCTGTCTCTGGCACAAGGCTGTTGTGCAATATTATAAATGCATTAAGGTAGTGTAATTCTTCCAATAGTTCACACCACTGGCAATACTGTTTCAATCTAGCAATGATGCAGCAACGCAAAGAACCATTTATGGGCTATCTCAGCTCATCACCCAAAACATAAGTAGGCCACACCATGTTACAATAATAAATCATTAACTGTTTAGTCAAGGGATTCTTGTATGTCGACTTAGCACGGTAGCTCTCCCAATCCCCTAGCATCCTATCCAATGGGCTCCACTTAGGGACCAGCTCAGAACTATTCACGCAGTTCCAACAAAACAAGCAAAAGTTCAGAGCAAGAAGAATACAGATGGCATAAAGACCGGGTATTTCCCTAGCTATTGCTCAAAATTCCAGCTCCATTATTCAAAAACAAACAAAACACTCAGAAACCAAGTTTTCAACCAAAACACTTTCATGTTTCTGCTCCCTCCCCATTTCGTTTCCTTTTCACCTTTCCAGGCATGATAGGTGGCCAATGCCCTCAGGAGGCTTGCAAAGAAATTCTTGAGACTAGAAAACTCCAGTCTCACTCTCTTGCACCTGAGGGGGTCAGTCTGTCATGGACAATTATTAGTCCCTTCGTGGTCACCAAAAACTGTTATAGAACAGAGCAGGGGAGGGGGCTGAATGATATAAAAGACCCCCCCTTTTTCTCCAGGGGTTCCTCCCCACCTACTAGGTTCGTTTTGCCCACCGCCTGAGGAAAGATGTCTCTTAATACTAGAGATCAGTGAAAAGGAAAGGAATTTATTATTTATTTGAAATAACACAAACTAAAGTTTCCCACAAATGCACACAGTCCTCCTGGCACCCTCCACATGACAAAAGGGAACACTTCCAAAGCCTTGTGGTCCTGACTCTCACCCAAGCTGCATGGTCCCAACCAAGACACCAAAGCCATGTGGTCCTAAACGGACACGTGGTACCAAAAAGAGAGACGCCCAATGGCTGCCGTGCCTCCGTTTAAATCCCAGTGCCAATCTTCCTCTACAGCCCCATTTTTGGCTTCTCTCACAACTGGCCACAGCTGCCAGCACTCTGGGCAGGTGTGGCCCTGTGGTGTGGAGCCAATTATCTCCAAGCTCTTCTGGACCCTATTACAAATCCGTATTTGGGGCTCCCTTCTTGGCTGCACCCTGTTACAGGATCACAAGTAAAACATCCAGATTGAGAATGAAAACATTTGTGGAAGTTCTGTCTCACTTTGTTACACTGTCTTCTCACAAAGGAAAATCTTTGAATAGTTTTGAGTGATTATTGAAAAGGCTGTTTCTATAGAGTTCTGAAAGGTGTGTTATTACCATTGCTTTTCTTTCCAGTTTAGCTTTGTTAGGTTGTTTCAAGAGAGAGATTTGCTGCTGTAGTGTAATCAATGCCATGATGATGTTAAGGTGAAATCAACTAATTCATATGATCTCAGAGAAATGCTTAAGTCTAGGTTAGACTGTATTCTTTTGCTTGTGCTCTAATTGAAAGGAAAAGACTATACTTTAAGGCAAGCAGAATCACAAATATCCTAGATAAATGAAGAACCTTTCTCTATCTCCTGATTGACCACATGCATCCAGGTATACTGTTTTTGCCTGTAAAGCCAATGAAGATGTTTCGTGTTTTTCTGTTTCTTTTTCCCGAGGAGGGGGAAAATACACACATGTATGTATGTGTGTTTAATGACTGAAACTATTCTAGCCTTCAAATAAACTACTATAGCATATTGCAGTTGAATTTGGTATTATTCAATAGTAGATTCAAGAATGTAGAAATCTATCTTTTGATTATCTTTAGATCGGTTACTTATTTGATAACTATTAATCACAAGAAACTCTGTGTGTGTGTGTGTGTGTGCGCGCGCACGCGCACACGCATGTGTATGTTTTAATGCCCAGGCATTGGTATTTCATCAATCATCCCAGTTTTGAGAGCCACCAATTTAGATTGAGGAGAGGACTAGGTGAGCAAATTATTGGACCAGTGACACTCTGCCAGTCAAAATTATTTTCTTCCCTATGGCATCTTAGAACAGTTGCAAAATGAAGTTTGAGAAGGATGAAGGTTTTCTCTGTGACCTCAGATGATACTGGAGAAGTTGTTGGAGACCAAATCATGTGAGGTTTTCACTTTGTGAAGTACCTGTTCAAGTGTTTTGCCCAGATTTTATTAGAGTGTATTTTCTTTTCTTATTTTACTTAAGAATTATTTATGTATTTTGGTTCCTAACTAAATATATGCATTGCACATACCTTCTCCCTCTGGGATTTTAAGCAGAAATATAATACCAGATTTTCATTTTTAAAACATCACTGCAAGTATGAATAGGAAATATTTTTAGGTAGTTCTGGTAGAAAATGGTATTAGCTTAGACTAGGGTATGAGATGTGGAGAGAAGTAGATAGGATTAAGAGATATTTGGGATAAATTCAATAGATCTGGTTAGTGAAGATTAGAAAGGTGATAGGTAAGATGAGAGGAAGGGGTCAAGAGTGACTCAAGTTTCTGGTTTAAAATATGAAAGTTATGTATACTGCCAGTGATCAATTTCTTATTTTAAGATGTTGATAATATGTGTAGAATATTACAATGATTCTTTTCCTTGAACATAAGAATGCTATTTAGAATTTTAAAAAGTGATTTTGAAATGCAAATTTTTTCTTTTTCTGGACTAATAACTTTAAATTATCAGTTACTTGCCTCATGAATTATAGAAAAATATGTTGAAAATTATAATACATAAATTCGATTTTGAAAACTATGGCTACAGTAAACAATGAAATATCAGTGAGGTATTGGAGAGAAATAAGAATTTAGTAAAATCAATGAATTAAACTTCACTTTTTTTTTTTAGGGGTCCCTTCAGTGTTGTACGACGATGTATCAACAGAGAAACTGGGCAACAATTTGCTGTAAAAATTGTTGATGTAGCCAAGTTCACATCAAGTCCAGGGTTAAGTACAGAAGGTAAGAGATGGATTTCAAGTAAGTTATTTGATGTCTGGCTTTATTTCATCTTCAAAATCCATTTATCAACCTAACCTTCATTTGGGGGTGGAGAAACGGAGGTTATAATGTAGTGGGAAGTGGGTGGAGCCAGTTTAAACTCTATTCTAGTCTGTTAGAATTCTAGAACATAGTATTTGAAAGACAGCTAGAGTGATTTAAAGAGTTATAAAGTCATCTAAGATTGCTTATAGGCCTATGTGTTTTGGTGAGGATGAAAGTGAAATCAGAACATGTATTATTTTTTTAGTGAAATCAGAACATATAATTTTGAGTCCTGTGGTATACAACATGGGATAAGAAGGGAAGGAACAGAAATAATGACAAAGACATGATAATTGCAGGTGAGAAGAAACTCATGAGTTTTCTTCAAGTTTGTACCTTACTACCTTTAGAAATATGATTAATAGAATTAAAAGACTCATATAATGTTGGGCTTAAGTCAAATATGGTGTATATGTGAAAATTTGAAAGATCAATACTGTTAAGACTTGCAAGACTTAACATTTTAAGACATTTATATGGGTGATCATATTCATCTGTGTATATTCATAAATAGTATATAATCATTTAAAGTTATTTATTTTTTACAGTTTTAAGCCATAGTTCCATGTATCTACAATTCACATATGCTCACACTTCATATGGCACAATTATTATATTTTTCTAATTATCCTGTCTTCTAACTTTAGACTTTTTCACAGTCAAGTAGAAGATGTATCCTTCTTTAGTCCTCTCCTTTCTAATCCCAAAAGCAATGCAGCTGATAGTTTAAATTGGAAAACCTAAGGCAGGGTGGCCTATTTATATTTTATCCACTTATGCTACTTTGAAGAGTAGAAGTCCACATAATATGAGCTCCAAGATATGTTCCTGCAGATAATTTTTGGGATCCTTATTTTGAAATATCAGTACTTTTGCAAACCTTCGAAATATTATTATTCATATGTTGCTTATAAAAGATTCCTGGAAGTTGTTACTCATAAAAAATCACTAACTGAAATTTTTTGTGCTTTAACCTTTGAAATATTATGGTAAGATTTACAGGTTTTATATATTATGGTTTCATACTCTAAAATTGACTGTTACAACTTTCTAATACAAATTGTTTTACAAATTTAGCAGAATTTAAAATTTACTTCTAACCAGGCTTTACAACTAGATTATGTTACCTAAGATTTTTAACTGCATTTAAACTTAATACATTGTGTTTGATTTTAGGTACCTCAGTTTTCAACTAATAAAGAAAACCTTTCTGAGTACTGAGATAATTTTGCATAAACCTAGTTTATTAAACATACAGACAGATGTGTTGAATCTTTATTTCTCTCAAATGTTCTGATACTGTTGATGAACTGTTAGTAATATTCCAGTTCAAAATCACAAGTCTAAATCAGTCAACATACTTATATTATATATATATATATATATTTATTTATTTATTTATTTATTTATATTGAGTAATATATACCTATATATTATAAATATACAGGTATACTGATATTATATATAGGTTTACTGATGTAATAAATATAGAGCTATATAAATAAATATAAATATATTTATATATAAATAAAAATATATATATATTTTTTAAATCCTCACCTGAGGATATTCTTATTGATTTGACAGAGAGGGAGAGAGATATACAGAAAGACAGACAGACAGACATCATTGGTTGCCTCTCATACACGCCCCACCTGGGGGTAGAATCCATAACCTAGGAATGTGCCCTGACTAGGAATCAAACCTGCAACGTTTTAGTGTATGGGATGATGCTTCAACCAATTGAGCCACCTGGTGAGGGCAATATATCTATATTATATTGATTTAGGTTATCATTAATACCTAATTCTGAATTTCTCCAATCTAAAGACAGTTTTAGGGAGACAATTACTTTGTCAGTTGGCTGAGAATGTTTGTTGATAGATTTCTTCAGCGAGAGATCTTTAGAGATATAGACCCATACTGCCAGGCTGAATGTCATCTATCTGGGAGTCAAATGCCAAACATTTTTTTAAAGAGGGGGTTGGCATGTACTCCATGCCTCTTAGTTTAAGTTTTGTCTTTATCTAATATAATATATGGGAAATTGTAGCTCACTTCTTTATTGCTTTGACATGACTTTGGCTACAAAAATGTCTTCAGGACCTGTTTTGAAGATAAAGCCAGGTCATTCCATTGATCCTATGTGGTAGGGCCACAGTCTCCAAGTATTAAAAGATATCCAGTTGAAGTTTGCTTATTACATATGACTTTATCTGGTTTTCATCAGGGTTCAGTGTTCTTCAATTGAAAATGTACAATTAGTTCTATATTTATGGCAACAAAATGTAGTTTTCCCATCTTCTTTAACACAGTGACCAAGAGACAATCAGAATTTTTTTTATAAAGTATTCTACTTTTTTTGAAAGATTTTTTATTCATTTTTAGAGAGGGAAGGGAGGGAGGAAGAGAGAGAGAGAGAGAAACATCAATATGCAGTTTCTGGGGGCCGTGGCCTGCAATCCAGGCATGTGCCCTGACTGGGAATCGAACCTGCGATGCTTTGGTTCGCAGCCCACACTCAATCCACTGAGCTACGCCAGCCAGGGCTGAGACAACCAGAATTTTATCTCCTTCCCCAACCATTTTTTTTTTTGCGATGGACTTCCCATACCCTCTATTATTCATTTTCACACTAGTTTATTTAATTCTAATTTTAACACATTTTATTATAAGATACATTATATATAATAAATAAATAAAATATATTTATTTATATTTATATTTAAATAAAATAAATATTATAAAATATTTATTTTATTATTTACTCCTCTTTGAACAGTGACCCCCACTCCCAACTTCTTTAAACTCTTTTTCCACCACTACAGGCAAAACAGTTTATCCCCTTTGCCTTTACAGTCAATTTGCAAATTGTTAGGGTCCAAAAATGACCTCATTCATGACTAAAGATAGGACATGCTATACTAGGAAGAAACATTTTCAAGTGAAATTCAATACAACAAAAAGTTTAAATAAGTTCAAATAAGAATATCTAGAAATATCTATATTTACCTTTACATTCTCTCCTAATTAATCCTGTCTCACAGGCAACAGGTAATTTAACATTGTCATTCTTTATTCTTTCCCTTCCTATTTTATTTATTCCTTTGTGGTTTATTTGATCTTTGTCATTGCCTCAACATTCTTTTTCCCGTTTTCTTAATGCATTTGTATTCAAATGCATGATTGAGAAAAAATAACGTTTTGTAAAGGGTCAGCTGGGAACTACTGTGTGCTGTTTATTTGGATAGGTCTTTATAATACAAAGACAAATAGAAAGAGCATCTACTCTTAAGAGTCTTACAGTTTAATAGTCTCCAACCATTGTTTCTAACATTTTTAGGAGAAAACATATTTAATACTGCATATAATATACAAATTAGCTTTTAAAATGAAATGTGTATATTAGTTGACCATTTATGTTTTAATATTTTAAATTCTTAATACTCCATTGAAGATGTGATATTATAATTATTTGAATATCTGTTCTCTATTTCTCCATTAAAATCATATTTTTTCTCCTTCAGTAGGAGTTTTTAATGCACAGGCTGCAGAATATTTAAGAACCCCTTAAATTGTAAGCAGAATTATGTATATATTCATTTTCCTAGGATTTTCCAATTTCCAAAATTCCACAGATCTTATTAGATTCTTACAAAGGTGTATTTTTCCTAGATGGTTCAGAACATCTTCTTTCACATTAAGGTACTGCTTCTGATTGGAGGATATTTTTATATTTACATACACAGCCCCATTAATTAAATTTCTTGATTATTATCTAAAACTTTTAATTAATACACATTTTGTCTCTTACTCTTCTGAGCTACTAATGAAATTTGACTCTTTTGTCTTAATAGGTAGCAAAATTAACTCGGGCAAATTGCTATAAGAAAGATAAGCTATATAGAATTGGACCCTGAATTGACAGAGTTCTGAGATCTTGAAGGGACTCAGTTCTTTATGGTTTGTTTTTAAAAGTTAAAAAATTATGGGTTTTATTTTGGAATATAATATTAAGTTGTCTTCTAGAAATAATATAAATGGAGTTCCAGTTTGCTTAGTCTCCAGGAATATTTCATTGTAAAAGTTCCAAATAGCAGGTGATGTCAGCAAAATTGGAGGAGTAAGGACCTTCAACAGTTCTCATCTCCATAAAAGCAAGGGTAAAACTGGCAAAAAGTATTATAATCAACTTTTTCGGAACTCTGGAAATTCACCAAAAGCTTGCAGCTATCCAGGAATAATTTATTCAAGAAAAACATCTGATTCTTGATTTAAAAATACAAACAAACAGTGAGCTATCTGGCATTTTCACCTTCCCCATTTCCCATTCAACTCTCTCCAGCTCCACAGTACCCTTGACAACAGTTCACAATCAGAATGAAAAAAAAAAAAAAAAAAAAAAAAAAAAAAAAAAAAAAAAAAAAAAAAAAAAAAAAAAAAAAAAAAAAAAAAAAACCAGGAGCCTGACTGCCACCAGAGGAGGCAGAACATAGACGGAACTTCTTCAAAGCCTCCTGCCAAGGAAATTGTCATTATTTGACCTGTCTGGAAGACCCCACTTAGAAGGCTTGAGGCAGAAGATAACAGTTGAGGCAAATAGAAAACTAACCTAAAAGCTTACAAACAAAAGCTGTTTAGTGAGATGTCTATAGGGACCCTGAGCTACAGCATATTCACAGGAACCAAAAAAGCCATGCACATGTATCGGATTTTATACAAGCTCAAGAAAGATTTGAAAAGGTCTTAAGCTCTCAACTATAGCTGACTTTCAGACTGTGAAAGCAGAAATTGAGTGCTAAGGCAGAGTTGCTACATCCCTGACTGTTGAAGGTGTGCTCCAGCACACACACAGAGCCTGTGAACAAGGACTAAGCTAACCAAGCTGAGACTTAGTGGCTACATACAACAAAGAATACAGACTTTACAAAATTAGTCCCAAAAACTCACTAAACAAATAAACAGCAACAATAAAGATGAACCATGGAGAAGATGAAGTTCTGATTTCCAGAGGTGACATATTATTTAAAATGTCTAATTTTCCACAAAAAATTATGAGACATGCAAAGAAACAAAGTATGGCTCATTAACAAGGAAAAAGCAATCAATAGAAACTATCCCTGAGCAAACCCAGATGTTATACTTATTGGGCAGAGAATTTAAATCAGCTATTTCAAATGTGTTCAAAAAGGAATAAAGGAAACCATGCCCTGGTTGGTGTGGCTCAGTGGATTGACCTCCAGCCTATGAACCATAGGGTCACCGGTTTGATTCCTGGTCAGGGCACATGTCTGGGTGGTGGACCAGATCCCCAGTATGGGACACATGAGAGGCAACACCACACATTGGTGTTTCTCTCCCTCTCTTTCTCCCTCCCTTCCTCTCTGTATAATAAAATAAATAAAATATTTTTAAAAAAAGAAATGAAGGAAACCATGTATAAAAAACTAAAGGGGAAGTACAAGAAAGATATTTCACCAAATAGACACTATCAATAAAGACATAGACTTTATTTTTAAGAAGAGAATAAAATAGAAAATCTAGAGTTAAAAATGACAATACCAAAATTAAAATTCACTGGAGGAGCTCAGTAACGAAATCTGAGCAGAAAACAAAAAACATTAGCACTCTTGAAGATAAGTCCATTAAGTTTATTTAGTTTGTCTCTGAAATTTCTCTTAGCAACATTTTTTATTACATACCTCCTCAAGCAAGGAAACCAAACAAAAAAAAATAAACATATGGGACTGTATCAAACTAAAAAGTTTTTACACAACAAAGGAAACCATTAACAAAATAAAAAGATATGCTACTGAATGGGAGGAAATATTGGCTAATGATACTTTCAATGAGGGGTTAATATCCAAAATTTATAAAGAATTTACATGACTGAACACCCAAAAAAATCCAATCCAATTAAAAAATGGGCAGAGGACATAATACTTCTCCAAAAAGGACATACAGATAGTCAATAGACATATGAAATGATTATTCATCATCAGAGAAATGCAAATTAAAACCACAATGAAATACCACCTCCCATCTTTCAGAATGGCTATTATCAATAAATCAACAAACAACAAGTGTTGGCAAGGATGTGGAGAAAATGGAACCCTCATGCACTGTTGTTGGGAATGCAGATTGGTGCAGCCACTGCAGAAAGCAGTATGGAGGATTCTCAAAAAGTTAAAAATGAAACTGCCTTATGACCCAGCAATTCCACTTCTAGGTATATATATATATATATATTCAAAGAAACCCAAAACACTAATTTGAAAGAATGTATACAGCCTTATATATTTATTGCAGTGTTATTTGCAATAGCCAAGAAATGGAAGCAACCCAAAGTGCTCATCTACAGACTGGTAGATAAAAAAGGTGGGGTACATATATACAATAGAGTATTACTCAGACACAAAAGAGAATGAAACTTTACAATTTGTGACAGTATGGATGGATCTAGAGAACACTATACTAAGTGAACTAAGTCAGACAAAGACAAATACCATATAATTTCATTTATATGTGCCACCTAAAGGACAACATAAACAAACAAAATAGAAACAGACTCATAGATACAGAGGTTAGACTGATGGTTGCCAGAGGGGTTTGGGGGCTGAGTGAAAAAGGTAAGGGGATTATTAAGCAGTAGAAATTGGTAGTCACAAAAGAGTCACAAAAGTACAGCATAGGAAATATAGTCAATAATATTGTAGTAACTATGTACAGTACCAGGTGGGTACTTGAAATATTGAGGGGAGCACTTTGTAAAGTATATAATTGTCTAACCACTATACTGCACACCTGAAACAAATACAAAATAATATTGAATGTATATTGTAATTTAAGAAAAAAAGATTATTTGAAGAACAGGAAGAAAAGAGATTGAAGAAAATTAACAGGGCCTCAGAGACCTCAGGGATACTATCAAGCATATCAACAATGTGTATAACTGGAGTCTCAGAAGAAGGGAGAGAGGGATAGAAAGAATATTTGAAGAAGTAATGGGCCAAATTTCCTGAATCTGATGAAGAACATAAATCTACATTTCCAAGAAGCTCAACAAAGTCCAAGTAAGATAAACCCAAAGATATATCATAATCAACTGTCAAAAGCAACAAACAAGAAGAGTTGAAAAGAACAAGAGAGAAGCAATTCATCATACACAAAGGATCCTCAATAAGATTAACCACAGATTTCTCATCAGAAACTATAGAGGTCAGAAGACAAAATTTGCCTACCAAGAATTCTGTATCCAGCAAAAGCATACTTGAAAATGGAGGATAAATTAAGACATTCCCAGATAAACAAAAGAGAACATTTGTCACTAGCAAACCAGCCCTACAAGAAACAATAAAAGTAGTCCTTTTGGCTCAGGAGAAAACACTAGATATAACTAAAACTATAAGAAGGAATAAAGAGTACTAGTAAAGGTAATTGCATATGTAAATATAAAAGACAGAATAAATGTATTTTTATTGTAATTTTTTTTCTCCTGATTTGAGAGACAACTACATAAAGTAACAATTATAAATGTGTCACTGGGCTTGCAGTTTATAAAGATGTAATTGGAATAAAAATAGCACAAACAAGGGAATGGAGCTATATAGGAACAAAGTATTCATATATGACTTAAATTAAGTTTATATGTATTAATTTGAGCCAAATTGGTATAAGTAAGATGTTAGTTATTATTCCCAAATCAAGCAAGGAGAAACTAACTTACAAAGTATAATTTTAAAAAGACAAGGAGAAAAAGATTTACAAATAATAGTCATTTTTAAAAGACAAAGGAATTTAAAAAGTACACTAGAAAATGTCTATTTAATACAAAGAAGGCAGTAATGTAACAATACAGGAACAAAAAAGACATGGGAAACAAATAGAAAATTGTAGGCATAAATTTTACCTTATTAGTAATTACATTAAATGTAAATGAATTAAACACTCCAGTTAAAATGCAGAGATTGGCAGAATGGATGAAAAATACGACCCAACTATATGCTTTCTGTTGACACACTTTAGAGTCAGAAACACAAATAGGTTGAGTAAATGCGTAGGTAAAAAAGGTACCATACAAACAGTAACCAAGAGAAAGCTGGAGCAGCTATAGTTATATCAGATAAAATAGGCTTTAAAACAAATCATTACTAGAGGTAAAGGGCATTTTATAATGATAAAAGTGTCTATCCATCATGGAGATAGAGCAATTATAAGCATATATGCACCTTACAACAGAGCCCCAAAATAAATGAAGCAAAAACAGACATAATTGAAGAGAGAAATAGACAATTCTATAATAATTGGAAACTTCAGTGCCCATCTCTCAATTATTAATACAGCCAGTCTTGTGGTCAACAAAGAGAAGACTTGAACAACATTGTAAACCAACTAGGCCTCACAGGCACCCGTAGAATGAATGCCCCATTCAGCAACAGAATACACATTTTTTTCAAGTGCACATTGAACATTATGTACGATAGACTGTATGTTCTTCCATCAAATATGTCTCAGGTAATTTAAAATAATTAAAATCTTACAAAGTATCATCTCTGACCACAAAGGAGTTAAATTAGAAACCAATGACAGAAGGAGATTTGGGGAAATCACAAATGTGTGGAAACTAAATCACATCCTACTAATAGCTAGCGAATCAAACAAGAAATTGCAAGGGAAATTAGCAAATAATTTGAGGTGAATGAAAACAAAAACGCAATATACCAAAATTTATGGGATGTAGAAAAAGCAGTGATTAGGGGGAAATATATTATTGTAAATGCCTAACAAAAAAGAAGAAAGATCTCACTTTCTGATCTACCATCTGTGGTGGAATCCCCATCAAGATGTAAATTTTTGTGAAAACCCTTATGGGGAAGATTGATATTCTTAAGGTTGAACCCTCAGATACAATAAAACATGTAAAGGCCAAGATCCAGGATCTAGAAGGAACTCCTCCTGATACACAAAGACTGTTATTTGCTGGTAAGCAGCTGGAAAATGGATGTACTTTGTTTGACTACAACACTGAAAAGGAGTCCACTCTTTGTCTTGTGTTGAGACTTCATGGTGGTGCTAAGAAGAGTAAGGAGAGGTTTTACACCACTCCCAAGTAAAATAAGCATGGGATAGAAGATTGTGCTGGCTGCCCTGAAATAGTACAAAGTGGATAAGAATGGCAAAATCAGTTGCCTTCTTTGGAAGTGCCCTTCAGATGAATGTGGTACTGGAATTTTTATGGCCACTTTGACAGAAATTATTGTGGCAAATGTTGTCTGACCTATTGCTTCAGATAAGGAAATTGTATATAAGTTAATTAAAGACATGAACTAACAAAAAAATAAAAAGAGGAGATCTCAAATTACTAACCTAACCTTTGACTTTAAAAAACTAGAAGAGAACTCTAAACCCAAAGCAGGCAGAAAGAAGGATATAATAAAAATTAGAAAAGAAATAAAGAATTTAAAAATAGAGAAAATCAATGAGGCTAAAAGTCATTTCTTTAAAAAGATAAAAAATTAAGTACCCTTTATCTAGACTTATCAGTCTAAAAAGAGATTATTTTTATTAATAAAATTACGAATGAAAAAAGGGACATTACTACTGACATTACAAAAGTAAAAGAATATTACCATCATATGCCAACAAATTAGATAACCTAGATGAAATGGACTAATTCCTAGTAAGAGACAAACTGCCAAAACTGACTCAAAAATAAATTGAATATCTGTATGGACCTTAAACAGGAAGAGACTAAACATGTAATCCAAACTTTTCATGAAGAAAAGTTTAGACCAGGGATGTCCAACCTGCAGCCCATGGGCTGCATGCATCCCAGGATGGCTGTGAATGCAACCCAACACAAAATCATAAATTTACTTAAAATATTACAAGATTTTCCTGGCTGATGTAGCTCAGTGGATTGAGTGCACACCTGCGAACCAAAGGTTCACCGGTTCAATTCCCAGTGCGATTGAATTGCACGTGCCTGTATTGCAGGCCAGGTCCCCAGCAGGGGGCGTGCGAGAGGCAACCACACATCAATGTTTCTCTCCCTCTTTTGCCCTCTCTCTAAAAATAAATAAATATTTCTTTAAAAACATTGAGGTGTTTTTTTTGTGTGTGATTATATGTCACAATGTATTTAATGTGTAACCCAAGACAACTTTTATTCTTCTGGTGTGGTCCAGAGATGTCAAAAGATTGGACACTCCTGGTTTACACCCAAGCACTTCATTGGTGACTTGCACTACACCTTTAGAAAATTAACATCATTCTTTCACAAATTTTTTGAAAAAATTAGGAGGAACACTTCTCAACTTACTTTATAAACCCTGCATTATCCTCTTACCAAAACTAGACAAAGACACCACAAGAAAACTACAAAGCAATATCTATGAATACATATGCCCCTGTCCTCAAGCAAATGCTAGCACATTGAATCCAGCAACATATAAAATATTTTATAGTTCCTCAATAATGAAAAGACGGTTATCATATGACCCAGCAGTTTTACCCTTTGGCCTCTACCCAAGAGAAATAAAACATATGTCCACATAAAACCTTACATATGAATATTAATAGCAGCATTATTCATAATAGCTAAAAGGTGGAACCTAAATTGTCTATCAACTGATGAATGGTTAGACAAATTGTGGTATATCTATACAGTGGAATATTCATTTAGCCATTAAACGAAATGGAATACTGATATAAGCTACAACATGGATGAACCTTGAATACATTATGCAAAGTGAAATAAGGTCACAAGAGATCTCATAATATATATTCTGTTCACCTGAGGTAGCTAGAATGGGCAAATCTATAGTAACAAAAGAAAGTAGATTAGTGGCTATCAGGGCCTGGAAAAAGGTGGGATGGAGATTGTCTTCTAATGGATATCGGATTTTTTTTGAGGCAATTAAATGTGATGATTGCATGACTCTGAATATACTAAAATGCATTAAATTGTGCCTTTTGTGGGCAAATTGCATGGTATGTTCATTATATCTGTTAAAGGTATTTTAAAGTATTATATGACATGAGTAAGTGGGATTTATCCTAGAAATGCATGCTGGGTTCAACATTTAAAATATTCAAGCAATGTAATATACCTTATTAATAGAATAATGGACAAAAATCACATGATCATCTCAAGAGATAAAGAAAAGCATTTAACAAAATCAAATACCCTTTCATGATAAAAACACTCACAAACTATGAGTAGAAAGGAACTTCTTCAACCTGATTTTTTAAAAATCTAAGAAAAACCAATAGCTAATGTCATATTTAATAGTGTAAGATGAATACTTTATGGATGTGTGCTCTTAGCACTTTTATTCAACATCGTACTGGAAATTTTAGTCAGGAAAATTATGCAAGAAAAAGAAATAAAAAGCATTCAGATTGAAAAGAAAGGAATAGAACTTCCTCTGTTTGCAGATGGCATGATTGTGAATATACAACATCCTAAGGAATCAACTGCAACAGACTATTTGTTCTAATAAATGTGTTTAGCAAGATACATGATCATTATACAGAAACCAATTGTATTTCTATACACTGTCAGTGAAAAATCTGAAAATGGAATTAAGAAGAAACAAGTTCATTTAACAGACACTATTGAAAAGAATAAAATACTGAAGATTATACTTTACCAAGGAAGTACAATATTTGTAAACTGAAAAGTATGAACTACTATTGAAATGAAGGACATGGTAAATAAATGGAAAGACCTCCCATGTTCATCAATCAAAAGACAATACTCCCTAAGTTGATCAGAAAACTGATCATATGTTTCTTCACATAGGAAAGGAAGAAATCCCAAATAGCCATAACAATCTTAGGGAAAAGAACAAAGTTGGAGGACCCATATTTCCTGATTTCAAAATTTCCTGTAGAGCTGCATTGATACACATAGTGTGGTACTGGCATAAGGACTGACATATAGATTAAAGGAATTGAATTAAGAGTCCAGTAATAAACCATTCATTTACAGTCAAATGGTTTTCAACCGTAGTGTCAAGATGACTCTACGGAGAAAGAATAGTATCTTCAGTTTTGTCCAGTTGTCCAGTACTAGGACAACTAGACAAAAGCATGAAGGTGGACCACTACTGTGTATATGTATAAATTTAACTGAAAAATGATAAAAGATCTCAATGTAAGAGTTAAAACTATAAAACATTTAGAGGAAAACATGGAAATAAATTATGACCTTGGATGAAGCAATGGTTTTATAAATATGAAAACTAAAGCACAAAAGCCAAAGACAAGTAGATAAATTGGACTTCATCAAAATTTACAACTTTGGTTCCTACTTCTGGTCAGCAAGGTGTAAGTAAACACGACTCCCCTCCTCGTGCAACCATATCAAAATTACACTAAACTGCAGAACAACCATCACTCAAAACTCTCAAAAATCAAGTTGAATGGAAGGCCAACAACTATGGAACTAAAGAAGCTGCATCCATCCAAGACTGGTAGGAGACATGGAAACATGGAATGGGCTAATACCAAACCCAACATGTGGTGGATAAAAATTAGGGAGGAGAGGTTCCAGCACCACAGCAGGCCCCTCAGCCCAAAGTTCCAGTGCAAGGAAGATAAGCCCCCATAACTTCTGGTTACAAAAACCTGTGGAGACTGAGTTGGTGAAAGGAAATACTGAGTCTCAAGCAGTGCCTCTTAAAGTACCTGCACATGGACTTACTCAGATTCACTACCTTTGAGCTCCAGCACCAGGGTAGTAGCTTGGAAGGTACCAGTGGCATATGGGGAGGAACAGAAGTGTCTGGCATCAAAGAGAGAGCTGGGGGACAGCTTTCTCTCAGACACAAAGGTGAGCTCCTTTACTGAGCCCCCACCCCACAGACCCTGCAGGCAGGGGACATCTCTGAGACTCTTATCAATCTAGCTCCCATGGTTTTCTCTGCCCTAGGGAATACCTGAGTCTGCCAGACCCAACTTAGAGACAAACCAAGCTGCTTTTCCATATGAATGGCTGGTTCAGCTCAAGCTTCACATCTTCCTAAAACCTCTCAAACAAGCAACAGCCAGCCTCAGCAAGTGCTCAATCTCCGACCTCTGGCTAAGTGGCCCAAGCAAGGCTTGGCACTAGCAGCAGCCAGCTTTGGATCACAGTTTGGCTTTGCCCGGGAACCTCCAAGGTCAGCACAGATAGCAGCCATCTGCAGATTGCTTTGTAGCTCATGGTGGGAGTTCCCAGGAGGAACACAAGTGTTGGTTGACCTGGACTACACCATCCGGGAAACCCCAGAACCTGCACAGTCGGTGTACAGCTACAGACCACTTTGGAGCACCACCATTCTGCCCCTGCACAGCTGATCCTCCATGGAGGATGGAGGTTAGTGGTTGGTGGTCACAGCCAGTCCTTGTAGCTCACTGGCCTGGATAAATCCCTCCCATTGACCTGCCAACAACAATCAAGGCTAAACTACCAGGGGAGGGTGTACTCAGCCCATACAAAGGGCATACCTCGAATACCCAGCTTTGGTGGTAGAGGAGGCTGTGTCACTGGACCCTACACAACACCTGCTACATTAGGCCATGCT
This sequence comes from Tonatia bakeri, assembly GCA_004024845.1. Lineage (NCBI taxonomy): Eukaryota > Metazoa > Chordata > Mammalia > Chiroptera > Phyllostomidae > Tonatia > Tonatia bakeri. The sequence continues at coordinate 72,270 of PVIA01006028.1, read as the reverse complement.
ACCAAGACAAGGAGTCAAAGCAGCTCTAATACATAAAAGAAAACATGGGGTGGCTCCAAATGAGGAGACAAAGAAACATGGCCCAAATGAAAGAATAGATCAAAACTGCAGAAAAAGAGCTAAATGAAATGTAGATAAGCAATCGATCAGATGCAGAGTTCAAAACACTGGTTATAAAGATGGTCAAGGAACTTAGGACCTCAACAGCATAAAAAAGATCCAAGCAGAAACAAAGGATACACTAATTAAAATAAGGAAAAGTTTACAGGGAAATAATGGTAGAGTAGATGAAGCCAAGAATCAAATCAATGATTTGGAATATAAGGAAGGAAAAAACAACCAATCAGAACAAAGAAAAGAAAGAACAATCCAAAATAAATAACTAAATAATGAGTGTAATGTAAGCAGCCTGTGAGACAAATTTAAAACATTCCAACATTCGCATCATAGGGTTGCAGGAAGGAGAAGAGGAAGAGCAAGAAATTGGAAAGTTATTTGAAAAACAATGAAGGAAAACTTTTTTTTTTAATTCGGTGAAAGAAATAAATATGCAAGTCTAAGAAGCACAGACAGTCCCAAACAAGATGGGTGCAAACAGGCCCACCCTAAGATGCATCTTAATTAAAATGACAAAGGTTAAAGATCCAGAGAGGATCTTAAAAGCAGCAAGAGAAAAGGAGACAGTTACCTACAAGATAGTTCCCGTAAGACTGTCAGCTGATTTCTCAAAAGAAACTTCGCAGGCTAGAAGGGATTGGCAAGAAATACTCAAAGACATGAAAAGCAGGGACCTACAGCCAAAATTGCTGTACCCAACAAAGCTATCATTTAGATTCAAAGAGCAAATAAAGAGCTTCCCAGACAAGAAAAAAAAAAAAAAACTAAAGCAGTTCATCATCACCAAACCATTATTATATGAAATGTGAAAGGATCTTATTTTAAAAAAAAGAAAGAGATCAAAACTATGAATAATAAAATGGCAATAAACATAGACCTATCAACAGCTGAATCTGAAAAACAAACTAAGCAAACAAGAAGAACAGAGACAGAATCATGGATATGCAGAGCATTTTCATGGTTGCCACATGGGAGGGGGCTTCGGGGAATGGCTGAAGAGGTGAGGGGATGAAGAAGTAGAAATGGGTAGTTACAGAATAACCATGGGGTTGCAAAGTGCAGTTTGGGAGACTTCAAGCCAAGATGGAGGCATAGGTAGACACACATCGCCTTCTCACATAACCATAAGAAAGATCACAACTAACCTCAAAATAAAATAGAACCAGAAGAGCCAGAAAAATGAACTGTATGGAAGTTTGACAACCAAGGATTTAAAGAAGAAATATTCATCCAGATGGGTAAGAGGGGCAAAGACATGGAGCTGGTGCTGAGAGGACGCAATGTGGTCGTGCCAGTGCGCAGTGGCTGCAGTGCCTAGCACTCATGTATGGTGGATAAGAACTAGGAGAGATACCTGTTGAGCAAGCCACCCAAGCCCCAGGTCACACCACACGTCCCAGGGTTCCAGCACCAGGGAAAGAAAGCCTCATAACTTCTGGCAGTAAAAAACAGGTCAGGGGCATTGGGGCAGCAGAGGAAACTGCTGATCTCTCAGAAGAGTCCATTAAAAGGATCCTAATAGCCCTAAAACATATGCATACTCACCCACTCTGGGATTCAGCACCAGGGCAGCAGCTAGAAGAGCTCCAGCCACATATGGGAAGTGGAAGGAAGTGGATGGAAACAGGGCAGGGCTGAGCAAGTATAATTGTTCCCTCTCGACCCCTCCACCGCATATAGTACTACAAAGCAGTGAACCCTGGTGAATGCCTAAGGCTCTGCCCCTTACAATGTAACAGGTGCACCAAAACAGAGTCAAAGCAGTTCTACCCAATACACAGAAACAAGCATGGAGAGGGTGCCAAGTTGAGTAGACAAAGAAATATGGCCTAAATGAAAGAACATGTCAAAACTCCAGAAAGACAAGTAAGCAAAACAAAGATAGCCAACTTATCAAATGCAGAGTTCAACACACTGGTGATAAGGATGCTCAGAGATGTCATTGAGTATGGAAACACATAAGGGAAGAAATGAAGGCTACACTAAGTGAAATAAAGAAAAATCCACAGTGAGTCTACTTCAAGGGAAGGAAGCAGGGATTCAAATCAATTATTTGGAACATAAGGAAGAAATAAACAGTCAACAATATAGGATGAAAAACAAGAATCAAAAAAAAACAAGGAGAGAATAAGATGGGCAGTGGGGTAGAGAGGACAGGGTGGGCAAGGCAGTAGCTGGCAGACTGCACAGGCAATCCCACATGCATGCACATTCAAGCCTGGGCGAAAGCTGGGGAACAAGATGGGCCGCGAAACCCTGGGTTTCAGTGCAGGCAACTAAGGACTCAAAACCACAATTTGAGGAAAAGATCTGTGGGGATTGTGGTTGCGGGAAAGACTCCCGGCCTCACAATAGAGTACATTGGAGAGACAGACCCACAGGGTCCTAAAATGAGCACAAACCCACCCACCTGCAAATCAGCACCTAAAGGGCACAAAATGCTTGTGGGAAGTGATGGAAAGTGGGACAAGAACAAAGCAAGCAGCATTGTTCCCTATCTGACCCCTCCCCCACAGACAGTGCCACAAAGCAATGACATGGGTTGCCCTGCCCTGGTGAACACCTAAGGCTCTACCCCTTACATGTAACAGGTACCCCAAAACACAGAAATATGGCCCAAATGAAAGAACAGACCAAACTGCAACAAAAGAACTAAGTGATAAGGAGATTGCCAACCTATCTGATGCAGAGTTCAAAATGCTCACAGAATTCATAGAGCTCAGTTGCAAAAAGAAGGAAGAAATGAAGGCAACATAAAGTGAAATAAAGCACAATATACAGGGAACCAACAGTGAAGGGAAGGAAACTGGCACTCAGATCAGCGATCTGGAACAAAAGGGAAAAGTAAGCATCTAACTGGAACAGAATAAAGAAACAAGAATGCAAAAAAAATGAAGAGCCACTTAGGAGCCTCTGGGACAACTTTAAACATTCCAACATCCAAATCATGGGAGTGCCGGAAGGAGAAGAGCAAGATATTGAAAACTTATTTGAACAAATAATGAAGGAAAACTTCCTCAGTCTGTCAAAGGAAATAGACTTCCAGGAAGCCCAGAGAGTCCCAAAGAAATTGTACCCAAGGAGGAACACACCAAGACACATATAATTAAGTTATGTAAGATTAAAGATAAGGAGAGAATCTTAAAAACAGCGAGAGGAGTTACCTGTAAAGGAATTCCCATAAGGCTATCAGCTGATTTATCCAAAGAAACCTTGCAGGCAAGAAGGGGCTGGAAAGAAGTATTCAAAGTCATGAAAGGCAAGGACCTACATCCAAGATTACTCTATCCAGAAAAGCTATCATTTAGAATGGAAGGGCAGATGAAGTGCTTGCCAGATAAGGTCAAGTTAAAGGAGTTCATCACCACCAAGCCCTTATTTTATGAAATGTTAAAAGGACTTATCTGAGAAATATAAGATCAAAAACTATGAACAGTAAAATGACAAACCCACAACTATTAACAACTGAACCTAAAAAAAAAAACTAAGCAAACAACTAGAACAGGAACAGAATCACAGAAATGGAGATCACATGGAGGGTTATAAGTGGGGAGGGAGAGGGGGCCAGTGTGGGGAAAAGGTACAGGGAATAGGAAGCAGAACAGATAGGCATAAAATAGTCAGGGAGAGGTTAAGAATAGTATAGGAAATGGAGAAGCCAGAAAACTTATATGTACAGCCCATGGACATGAACTGTGGGTGGGGGGAGTGCTGGAGGGTGAGGGGGGCAGTGCAGGGAGGAGGGCTATAAAGGGGGAAAATTGAGACAACTGTAATAGCATAATCAATCAAATATACTTAAAAAAAAAAGAAAAGAGAGCCCAGAAATAGAACCACACAAAGAGAGTCAGCTATCTTTAACAAACTGGCAAAAGCAATCTAGTAGAGAAAGTACAGACTATTCAACACATGGTTCTGGTACAACTGGACTTCTACATGCAAAAAATAAAAAAATTAGAAACAATGATTTTAGGCATAAACTTTAGATACCTCAAAAAAAACTTATTCAGAGTGTTTTTCCCCTCACAATGGAAACAGCATAAGGATGTATGCTCTCACTATTTTTAGTCAGCCTAGTGCTGTAAGACATCAGAATATGGCAAGAACAAATAATATAAGCACATGGACTTGAAAGAAATGAAACTATTTCATTTCAGACAATAGGGGATTGACATGAAATATTCAAAATGATGAAAGGCAAGGACCTACAACCAAAACTACTTTACCTAGCAAAGCTTTTATTTAAAATCGAAGGAGAAATAAAAAGCTTCAACACAAGAAAAAGCTAAAAAAGTTTCTTACCACCAAACCAGTCTTAGAAGAAATTTTAAAGGGTCTGCTTTAAGAAGAAGAAAGGAAAAACACACAGGAACACAGTTAAAAGAATAAAATGGCGCCCAGGCTGGTGTGGCTCAGTGGATTGAGTGCTCGCCTGTGAACTAAGTGGTTGCTGGTTCAATTCCTGGTTGGGCCACATGCCTGGGTAGTGGGCCAGTGGCCCAATTTGGGGTGTGGGAGAGGCAACCAATTGATGCTTCTCTTTTCATGTCGATGTTTCTTTCCCTCTCTTTCTCCCTCCTTTCCCTCTCTCTAAAAAATAAGTAAATAAAATCTGTTTAAGAATAAAATGGAGTCAATATATACCTATTAATAATCACTTTTAGGCCTGGCTGGTGTGACTCAGTGGATTGAATGCAGGCCTGCAAACCAAAAGGTTGCTGGTTTGATTCTCAGTCAGGGCACATGCCTGGGTTGCAGGCCAGGTCCCCAGTACGGGGCACAAGAGGCAACCACACATTGATGTTTCACTCCCTCTCTTTCTCCCTCCTTCTCTGTCTGTAAAAATAAATAAAAATATTTTTAAAAATAATAATCACTTTTAATGTAAATGGCTTAAATACTCCAATCAAAATAAGAATGCCCAAATGGATAAGAAGACTAGAATCTCATATATCCTGTTTCCAAGAGACCAACCTCAGAATGAAAGACGCACACAGACTAAAAGTAAAAAGATGGAGAAGGATTTTATGCAAATGATAATGAAAAAATGCTGGGGTAGAAATACATATATCTGACAAAATGGACTTTAAAATAAGGGCTATACTAAGAGACAAAGAAGTACACTACGTAGTGATACAAGGAGCAATACAAGAAGAGGACATAACACTTGTAAACATACCATGAACCCAAATAAGAGCAGCTAAATATATAAAGCAAATGTGGATGGACATAAAGGAAGAGATTGACAGTAATACAATCATAGTAGGGGATTTTAAGACCTTATTGGCATCAATGGATAGATCTTCCAGACAGAAAATCAACAAGGACATGGCAGCCTTAAATGACACACTCCATCAGATGGATTTAATTGATATATTCAGAGTATTTCATACCAAAGCAGCAGATTATACATTCTTTTCTGGTGCACATAAAACCTTTTATAGGATAGACCATATGTGAGGACATAAAACAAGTCTCAAATTTAAGAAGATTGAAATTGTATCAAGCATCTTTTCTGACCATATAGTGGTATGAAACTAGAAAACAGTCATAATAAAAATACAGAAAAACACATAGAAGCTAAATAACATGTTACTAAACACTAAATGAGTTAACAATGAGACCAAGGAACAAATCAAAAGATACCTGGAGGCAAATGAAAATGAGAACTCAACAACCCAAAGTCCGTGAGACACATTGAAAGCAGTCCTAAGAGGGAAATTCATAGCATTATAGGGCTATATCAAGAAACAAGAAAAAACTCAAATAAACAATCTAACTTTATACTTAAAGGAACTTGAAAAAGAATAACAAACAATACCTAGACTGAGTGGAAGGAAGGAAATAATAAAGATCAGAGCAGAAATAAACAAAATAGAGTAAAAAAAAATACAAATGATCAATGAACCCAAGAGCTGATTCTTTGAAACAATAAACAAGATTGACAGACTTTTAACCAGGCTCATAAAAAAAAAAAGAGAGAGTAAACCTAAATGAATAAAATCAGAAATGAAAGAGAAGTAACAACTGACATGAAGGAAATAGAAAAGACTATATGAAAACATTATAAATAACTGTATGCCAACAAATTGGACAATCTGGACAAAATGAATAAATTCCTAGAAACATACTCTCTTTCAAAATTGAATCAGGAAGAATCTGAATAGACAGATTACAACTATTGAAATTGAAACAGTAATCAAAAAACTCCCAACAAACAAAAGTCCTGGGCCAGGTGGCTTCACAAGTGAATTTTACCAAATATTCAAAGAACTAACACCTATATTTCTCAAACTATTAAAAAAACTTCAAGAGGTGGGAAGACTCCCAAGTTCATTTTGGGAGCCAGCATTATCCTAATTTCAAAACCAGATAAAAATACTACAAAGAAAGAAATTATAGGCCAATATCCATGATGAACATAGATGCCAAAATCCTCAATAAAATATTGCCTAACCGGACCCACCAATACACTAAAAAGATCATATACCATGATCAAGTGGGATTTATTCCAGAGATGCAATATATACAATATCTGCAAATCAATTATCATAATATACCACATAAGCAAAATGAAGGATGAAAACTATGTGAACATATCCATAGATGCTGAAACAGCATTTGATAAAATCCTGTACCCATTTATGATAAAAACTCAGTAAAGTGAGAATAGAGGGAACATACCCGAACGTAATAAAGGCTATATATAACAAACCCACACCCAACATCATACGCAATGTCAAAAAATTTTACTTAAGATCAGGAACAAGACAGGATGACTGCTTTCACCAGTCTCATGCAACATAGTACTGGAAGTCCAAGCCACAGCAATCAAACTAGAAGAAGAAATAAAAGCAGCTAAATTGGAAAGGAGCAGTAAAACTCATTATTTGCAGATGACATGATACTGTATATGGTGTACCCTAAAGATGACAACAAAAAGCTACTAGAACTCATAAATGAATTCAGTAAACTATCATGAAAGAAAATAAATATCCAGAAATAGTTGCAATTTTATACACCAATAATGAACTATCAGAAAGGGAAACTAAGAAAATAATTTCATTCACAATTGCTTCAAAAACAATGCCTAGGAATAAATTTAACCAAGAATGTAAATGACCTGTACTCAGAAAATTAAGACATTAAAGAAAGAAATAGCTGAAGATACAGATAAGTGGAAGCATATATCATGTTCATGGATAGGAAGAATTATCATTATAATGCCCATAATACCTAAATCAGTATATAGATTCAATACAATTCCTATCAAGATACCAATGGCATATCTCACAGACCTAGAACAAATATTCCAAAAATTTATATGTAATCACAAAAGACTCGAAAGAGTATCAGTGATCTTGAGAAAGAAGAACAAGGTTGGAGGAATCACACTACCTAATATTAAGCTGTGCTACAAAGCTAGAGTAATCAAAACAACACAGTAGTGGCATAAAAACAGACATACACATCAGTGAAACTGAATGGAGTGCCCAGAAATAAACCCATGTTTTTATACTCAATATTTTATAAACAAGGAAAAAACATACAATGGGCTAACAGTAGTCTAGTCAGTAAATGGTGTTGGGAATAATGGACATTTATGTACAAAACAGGAAACTAGACCACCTTGTTACACCATACACAACAATAAACTCGAAATGGGTTGAAGACTTAAATATTAGACTCAAAACCATATAAATCCTAGAAGAAAACATAGGCAGTAAAATCTCAGATATTTCAAGCCCTGGCTGGCGTAGCTCAGTGGATTGAGCGCGGGCTGCGAACCAAGCATCGCAGGTTCGATTCCCAGTCAGGACACATGCCTGGGTTGCAGGCCATGTCCCCCAGCGACCGCACATTGATGTTTCTCTCTCCTTCTCCTGTCCCTCTCTAAAAATAAATAAATAAAATCTTTTAAAAAAAAATCTCAGATATTTCTCAGAGCAATATTTTTTCTGACATATTTTCTCAGGCTAGGGAAAGAAAAGATAAATGAGACTACATCAAACTAAAAGATTTTTGAAAAACAAAGGAAATAATCAACAAAATGAAAAGACAACCCACTGAATAGATGAATATATTTGCCAATACATCTGATAAGGGGTTAATATCCATAACTTATAAAGAACTTTTAAAACTCAACACCAGAAAAAAGTAAATAAACCAAACAATGCAATGTGATATGATTGGCAAAAGACCTGAATAAACATTTCTCTAAAGAGAACATATGGATGGCCAATAGCCATATGAAAAGATGCTCAGCATCACTAATCATCAGAGAAATGCCAATTAAGCACAATGAAATATCACCTCACACCTATCAGAATGGCTACCATCAATAAATCAACCATCAACAAGTGTCGGTGAGGATGTGGAGAAAAGGGAATCCTCATGCACTGTTGGTGGGGATGCATATAGGCTCAGCCACTTTGTAAAGCAGTATGGAGGGTTCTCAAAAAATTAAAAGTGGAACTGCCTTATGTCCCAGTGATTCCATTTCTGTAAATTTATCCAAAGAAACCTGAAACACTAATTCGAAAGAATATATGCACCCCTGTGCTCATTGCAGCATTATTTACAATAGCCAAGATTCGGAAGCAGTGCAAATGTCCATCAGCAGATGAGTGGATTCAAAAAGCAGTGGTATATTTACACAATGGAATACTACTTGGCCATAAAAAAGAAGAGAATCTTACCATTTGTGACAGCATGGATAGACCTGGAGAGCATTATGCTATGAAAAATAAGTCAGAGAAAGACAAGTACCATATAATTTCACTCTTAAGTTGAATCTAAGGAACAAAATGAACTAAAATGCAAAATAATGACAGACTCATAGATAGAGAGCAAGCTGATAGCCATCGAGGGTTGGGTGTTAGAGGGATTGAAGGGAAGAAACAAAAACAGAAATAACTCAGGGACACAGACAACAGTGTGGTGATGCCTGGAGGAAAGTGGAGGAGGGTGTAGGGAGACAAATGGTGATGGATGGAGAATTGGGATAGTGAACACATAATAATGCTGTATAGATAATGTGTTGTAGAAAAGAAAAAAATAAACCGCAGCCACATTGCTCAAGAAAAAAGAAAAAGGAATGAAACTCTATTTGCAAATGATATGAAAGTCTATGTACAAAACCCCAAGGATCTTAAAAACTCCTAGATCTAATAAATGAATTCATCAATGATAGGAGAGGAACATAACAAAATTAATTGTATTTCTCTATATACTAGCAAAGAACACCTGGAAGACACAATTAAAAATACAACATGATTTGCAATTGCCCAAAATAAAGTCAATTCTTAGGTTTAAGTCACATGAAACCATAAGAGTGTAATGGTAAAATGTTCAAAATGCTGATAAAAATACTCAAAGTTATAAATAAATAGATATCCTTTGCTCATGAATTGGAAATCTCAACATAGTAAAGATGTCATTTCTCCCCAAATTTTTATGTAGGTTGGTGTCATTTCCATTTAAAATCCTAGGATGATTTGTTGTGGATATAGAAGTCTTATCCTAAAATGTATATGGAAACACGGTAGAACAAGAATAGCTAAAATTATTTAGAAAAACTGTAATAAAGTGGGAGGAATCATTCTACCCCATTTAAGACTTATTTACTTATAATAATACAGTGTGGTACTTGCAGAGGGTTAGACACATAGATCAATGAAACATATTTGATTGCCCAGAAGTAATCCCACATAAATACAGCCAACTGATTTTTGACAAAGCTTCAAACTCAATTAAGTAAAGAATTGATCATGTTTTTATAAGAAATGGTGTTAGAGCAGTTGGACGTCCATAAGCCAAAAATTGAACCTCAACTTAAACCTCATGTCTTATATACATATTCATTCAAAGTGGATTGTAGAATTAAAAGTAAAATAATAATCTACTTTTAAAAGAAAACATACCAGAAAGTCATCAAGTCCTAGGAGATGGAGTTCTTAGACATATCAAATGTACAATCTATAGATGAAAAAAATTCAACAGTAAAAAGAAGAAAAAGAAATCATCCAATTAGACAGTGGGTAAAAGACATGGACGTTTTTCTTAAAAGGATTATATGAGTTCTTACCAAGCACATGAAAATGTTCAACATCATTATGTATTAGGGAAATAGAAATTTAAACCACAGTGAGATATTCTTACACAACTTTGGAATGGCTACAATTAAAAAAGATAATATATTCTGGTAGGGATATGAGAAAAACTAGATCTTTCACATACTGCTGGTGGGAATATAAATTGGTACAAACACTCTGGAAAATAATTTGGCAGCTTCTTTTAAAAACTAAGCATATACTTTCCATTCAATCTAGCAACTGTACTTTAGGGAAATGTACATCCCGGAGAAAGGAAAGCCTATATTCACACTAAGACTTGTAATCAGGTTTTCATAGAATTTCTACTTTTTAATTTTATTTTTGTGTTTTTAACTAAATTTATTGGGGTGCCATTGGTTAACAAGATCCTATAGGTTTCACGTGAACATTTCTATGATACATGATCTGTATATTGCAATGTGTGCCCCCCACCCAAAGTCACATCATCTTCCAGCACCATATAGTTGGCCTCCTTTAGCATTTACTACCCTTCCTCCCCCTTCCCTCTGGTAACTACCATACTATTGCCTGTGTCTGTGAATCTCAGTTTTATATCCCACCTATGAGTGAAATCATATGGGTCATATGGGTCTTAGCTTTTCTGACTGATACATTTTGCTTAACATAATATTCTCAAGGTCCATCTATATTGTCACAAATGGCAGTATTTCATCTTTTCTTATGGCTGAGTAGTATTGCATAGTATATATGTACCACATCTTCTTTATCCACTACTCTATGGAAGGACACTCTGGTTGTCTCCACTGGTACAGCCACTCTGGAAAACAGTATGGTGATTCTTTAAAAACTAAGAATAGAATTACCATATGACCTAGCAATCCCTCTTTTGGGTATCTACCTGAAAAACTCAAAAACATTTATTTGCAAAGATATACACACCCCTGTGTTCACTGCAGCATTATTCTTTTTTTTTTTTTAATTTTTTTTATTTTAATGATTGTTTAAGTACATTTTTCTCCCCTTTACTCCCAATCAAGCCCACCCACCCCCCTCCCATCTTCCCTCCCATTACCACCCTCCCCCTAGTTTTATCCATGTGTCTTTTAACTTTGTTCCTGCAAACCCTTCCCCTTTTCCCCTGAAATTCCCTCTTCTCTCT